>CAWUFW010016730.1:0-295381 GCA_963921515.1 Calotriton arnoldi
GGGCACGCAACAGGCTTGCCCCTTACCCCCAATTATTTTTGCACTGGCGATGGAACCACTAGCTTTTGCACTCAGACAACGTGCTACGAGTTGGGGGATAAAATCAAATAATCATTGGCACTTAATATCCATGTATGCAGAAGATGCACTGGTATATCTACGGTAAGATGCAGCGATACTCCCAGATCTTATGGTCTTACTGGATTGGTTTGGCCATGCATCAGGCCTGAAAGTGAATTGGGACAAATCGCAACTATTCTCTATGGCGTTGCTGTCTCCCGATCAAAGGAGGTAACTTCCGGTTACTCCACTCCCATGGTTTTACGCCTCCTTTAAATATCTGGGGGTCTGGTCATATCATTCAGCAAAGGATTTGCTGGATGGCAATCTGGGAAAGGCAGTGACCAGCGCCAGGTCATCTCTACCATTCTGGACTGAGCTGCCGCTTTCCCCTATGTGCCGCATAGCTATCTCAAAGATGCTGTTGCTCCCCAGAATGCTATATTTTTTTGCTGCTCTCCCCATTCTAATTCCCCAGAAATTCTTTCAGGACTTAGGACATTTTTAATTGCCTTAATATGGGGTAAAGGCATAAAACAAGTGTCTCTTAATAAATTATATGCTTCCCTGTCGGAAGGTGGTTTGGGTGCCCCAAATTATGAATATTATTATGTGGCTGCACAATTTCAATGGCCTATGCGCTGGTTGGCCAGCCAAAATATAACTGAACTGGGGCACTGGGCGGCCGGGACACATCCGACTAAAGTGTTGGATTGGCTATTGGGCTCAGAGGGAACACCCCCAAAGAAGATCTGGAATATTCTTATGTCCACAGCCCATTCTTGCTGGAATACTTATTTGGTCAAGAAGTGGTCTCGTCCCCCCTATGCCCCTAAGTTATCACTGTGAGTGATGCCAGGTTGTAGACTTAGATTCCAGGCCAGACGCGACCACCTGGACTACTGTGGGCCTCGCAACATGGGGAGACCTTTTCTCTGATAAGATTCTTTGCACATTTGAGAGCCTGGTGGATGACTATGGAATCCTGCCGGGCTCCTTCCTCCTGTATGCCTCGCTTATCTGGCACCTACATAAGGTCTGGCGTAAAATACACAATGAACCTGAAACATTCAGACTCCTCCAAACCATAATTGCACCTGGGACTGCCCGTTGTGTTATAACAATGTTATATAATTCCATACGTGAGGACAGGGCCTTCCCCCTTATCGCTCTCCAAGCTTATTGGGATGGGGCGCTATCTACTATGCTCACCGATAAGCAGTGGGCGCAGTGTCTGGGGGTGCCAAAATGCATCTCAATGAACACTAGGCTAAAGTAAACTCAATTTAATTATCTTCAACATACGTATCTTACTCCCCACAGACTTGCACGTATGTACAAGGGCTCTCCAGACTCCTGCCCACGCTACCACAATACTGAAGCAAATTTCATTTATATGGTGTGGTCATGCCCACATTTTACATCTTATTGGGCAATGATAGCAGCAGATCTTCCTAAGGCTGTAGGTGACACTGTACACACAGACGGTCCGCATTTTCTTTTAGGGATCACTTCCTGTACGGCAGCGCGTAAGGCCCGCAACAAGTTCCTAGACCTGGTACTAGCCAAACGCAGGATAGCAATGAGTTGGAAATCACTGGTATCACCACACATCCAGTTATGTCTCTATGACGTACGTACTGGCATTACAGCGGAACAGGAGATATCACATGGTGCTGTGACAGGACTCTCGGTCACACCCAAAACTCCAAATTGTCAGAAATATTTGGAGGTGGTTAAGGCCAGACAAGTGGGTGCTCATTCCTGAATAAGTACAAGATACTGGGGGGTTTGCGCAGACTGGGGAAATGTGCAAACTGACCATGTCACGCCCTATTATTGTGACAAACCACTCCCCCCGCCACAGACCCCCTTTGCCTACGAGGGCAATGGTTCTTCTCAACGTTTCTGCACTTGTTGAACTTGTCCCCAGCACTATACTGCACTCAGTTGAGGTCACATAGCTGCTACTTCCACATGTTAAAAGTTGTGGGTATTTCTTGCAATGTGATATATACAGTGACAGTACTTGCTACTGTGAATCTATGTAAACAAGTACAATGTGAAGCTGTATACAATGCATTAATAAACTGTGATAATTCTCTAATCGGCAAATAACAAGCACTATGATGGTATTGTATGCATCTAAATTCTCTACTGAATGTTATTTTCCCTATGGTTGTCAAATCATTAATAAAGAAATATCCAACACTCTATTCACCTCTAACTCTGTGCCACTCCATTCTATAGCACTCTACTCTACACTATTATACTCTCAGCCACTCCATTCTATAGCTCTCTACTCTACACTATTATACTCTCGGCCACTCCATTCTATACCACTCTACTCTACACTATTATACTCTCGGCCACTCCATTCTATAGCACTCTACTCTACACTATTATACTCTCGGCCACTCCATTCTATACCACTCTACTCTACACTATTATACTCTCGGCCACTCCATTCTATACCACTCTACTCTACACTATTATACTCTTGGCCACTCCATTCTATAGCACTCTACTCTACACTATTATACTCTCGGCCACTCCATTCTATACCACTCTACTCTACACTATTATACTCTCTGCCACTCCATTCTATACCACTCTACTCTACACTATTATACTCTCGGCCACTCCATTCTATACCACTCTACTCTACACTATTATACTCTCGGCCACTCCATTCTATAGCACTCTACTCTACACTATTATACTCTCGGCCACTCCATTCTATACCACTCTACTCTACACTATTATACTCTCGGCCACTCCATTCTATACCACTCTACTCTACACTATTATACTCTCGGCCACTCCATTCTATGATACTCTACTCTACACTATTATACTCTCGGCCACTCCATTCTATACCACTCTACTCTACACTATTATACTCTCGGCCACTCCATTCTATGATACTCTACTCTACACTATTATACTCTCGGCCACTCCACTCTATACCACTCTACTCTACACTATTATACTCTCGGCCACTCCATTCTATAGCACTCTACTCTACACTATTATACTCTTGGCCACTCCATTCTATACCACTCTACTCTACACTATTATACTCTCGGCACTCCATTCTATACCACTCTACTCTACACTATTATACTCTCGGCACTCCATTCTATACCACTCTACTCTACACTATTATACTCTCGGCCACTCCATTCTATGATACTCTACTCTACACTATTATACTCTCGGCAACTCCATTCTATACCACTCTACTCTACACTATTATACTCTCGGCGACTCCATTCTATACCACTCTACTCTACACTATTATACTTTCGGCCACTCCATTCTATACCACTCTACTCTACACTATTATACTCTCGGCCACTCCATTCTATACCACTCTACTCTACACTATTATACTCTCGGCCACTCCATTCTATAGCACTCTACTCTACACTATTATACTATCTGCACTCCATTCTATACCACTCTACTCTACACTATTATACTCTCGGACACTCCATTCTATACCACTCTACTCTACACTATTATACTCTCGGACACTCCATTCTATAATACTCTACGCTACACATAGGCCGGGTCTGGTGGCTCAGTGGACTAATCCATCCACTGCAGGGGCCTGTGTTCGACCTCATGGTCACAGGTTCAAATCCCGGTGGGTCCACTCAGCCTTTCATCCATCTGAGGTCGATAAAATGAGTACCATTGAGTTGGGTAACAATAAACATCTGTTATTCAGCGCCAAGAGACCCCGTTGGGGTGAACGTGCGCTTTACAAATACACATGGTATGTTATGTTACACTATTATACTCTCGGCCACTCCATTCTATGATACTCCAGTATACGCCTCTCCACTTCTACGCCCCCGTCCACTATACATCCCCCTGCTGTATGCTACTCCACTCTGCGCTATTTTACTGTACGCATCTCCACTCTACAACACTACAGTCTACGCTATGTACTCTGTGCCACTCCACTGTAGGTCACTTCAATGTACACCACTGCACTGTACACTATTACACAGGACAACACTACATTCTATGCCACTCCACTCTCTGTCACTACACTCTACGGTATTCCACTGTACAACACTGCACTCTATGCCACTCTTCTCTATGCTACTCCACTATATGCCACTCCATGTCACTAAACTGTACACCAGTAAACTCAACGTTATTCGACTCTACACCACTCCACTGTACACTACTCCACTATATGCCACTCCACTCTACGCCACTTTTGTCTACACCACTACCCTCTACACTACTACACTGCACGCCACTACACTCTGCAATACTCTTTTCTATGCCACCCCACAGTACGGTATTACACTGTAAGCCACTACAGTCTACCCGACTACACTCTACCCAGCTCCACTCTATAGCACTCCACTCTATGGTATTCTACTCTACAACACTCCACTGTACACCACTCCACTGTACACCACTCCATTCTATGGCACTTCACTCTATGCTATTCCACTTTATGCCACTACACTGTACCTCACTCCACTATACGCCACTCCAATGTATGCTACTCCACTGTACGCCACTGCACTGTATGCTATTCCACTCTACACAACTCCAGTCTATGCTACTCCACTCTATGCCACTCCAGTGTACGCTATTTCACTGTATGCCACTGCACTCTATGCCACTCCATTGTACACTATTCAACTTTATACCACTGCACTGTACCTCGCTTCACTGTACGCCAGTCCACTGTACACCACGCCACTATATGCCACTCCACTCTATGCCACTCCACTCTACGCCACATCTGTCTTCACCACTACCGTCTACACTATTACACTGCACGCCATTACACTCTGCAATACTCCACTCTATGCCACTCCGGTGTACGCTATTCCACTGTATGCCACTCCATTGTACACTATTCAACTTTATACTACTGCACCGTACCTCATTCTACTGTACGCCAGTCCACTCTAAACCACGCAACAATATACCACTCCATTCTATGCCACTCCACTCTATGCCACTTCACACTATGCTATTCCATTGTGCGCCACCCCACTCTACCACACTCCACTCTACGTCACTGCATTGTAGGCCACTACACTGTATGCTTTTCCACTGCATGCCACTTCACAGTACGACACTCAATTCTTTGCCACTCCACTGTACGCCACTACACTGTATGCCAATCGACTCTACACTATTCCTCTGTATACAACTCCACTGTACAACACTCCACTCTAACACAATCCAGTGTACGCCACTGCACTGTACACCACTATACTGTACGCCAATCAAATATACACTATTCCACTGTAAGCATCTCCACTCTATGGTATTCCACTCTATGCAACTCCACTGTACAATGCTCCACTGTACGCTACTGTAATATACAGTATTTCACTGTACACCATGCCATTGTATGCCACTGCACTCTATGGCAGTCTAGTTTGCCCCATCCCACTCTACACCACTCTACTCTATGTCACTCCACTTAATACCACTTTATTCTTGGCACTCCAGTCCACACCACTGCATTCTACGTGAATCCCCTTTACTCTACTTCCCCTGGCCCATAATTTATTTATAGTGGGGGTGGCACAAGGCCTCACTCCCGAGCCTTAAGAGGCCCCAGGGCGTCCACCCCCAGGGCCAAATAATTTTACATTAGGGAAGGAGGGCACATTGTCCATCCTCGCGAAGCCCAAATGGGCCCTGAGAACCCCATCCCTCAGTGCTATATTTTAACTATAGGAAAGTGGGCACATGCCCCCCGAAGCCTGAGCCTTAAGAGGCTGTCAGGACTCCATCCCCAGGGTCCATATTTTATTTATAGCTGTGGGGGGGTGTGTGGCCTCCCTCCCAAAGTCTTAGGATGCACCTGGGACTCCATCCCCCAGTGTTCATTACCAAAATTAAGGGGAGGTACCCCACAGCCTCCCTCTCCAAGCCAACTATGGCCCTGGGGACCCCATCCCATGGAGCCAAATGTCATTAAAAATGGAGACAGAGGCTACGCGGGCCCCTGTCCCAAGCCTTATTAGGACCCAGGATCTCATCCCTTGAGGCCAAATTCTATTATTAAGGGGAGGGGGGCCCTCACCTCCCCTCCCCAAGCCTTATCAGGCCCCAGGGACCCCATGCCCTGGGATCAAATTACATTATTAGAGGGAGGGGGAATGCGGCTCCCCTCCTGAGCCTTATTAGGCCCCAGGGACCCTATCCCCAGGGGCCATATAGAATATAAAAGGGTAAGGGGCATGCCATCCCACCCCCCCATCCCTGAGTGCTCTTGGGCCCTGGGTACCCCATCACCAGGGGCCCCAGGTGAGTCACCCAGGGTACGCATGAGACACCCACAAAACTCAAGCCTACAGGGGGAGCTGGCATTGCTCCTGCCTGGAGGGAGCAGCCCTCTTTGCTTGGAGTGCAGGCAGGGAATCAAAAATCTGCTCCCACCCGGCAGAAGCATTTTTAAATCTCCCTCTGGCTGGGAGCAGACTTTCCTTCCCTGCCAGTGCTGCTGCAGGCAGGGAAGGTATGTTAGCTCCCGCCTGGCAGGAGATTAAAAAATCCTCTGCCATGCGGGAGCAAACATATGTTTTACCCTAGTTCTGGCAGGGAAACTACTCTGTCCTGGGGAGGGCTCCCCGGAACAGAGTACTTGAGTGGGCCCTGGGGGATAGGGTCACGGGGGTCTTTAAAGACTCAAGGAGGGAGGCCGCATGGACCCCTCCCTTTTTAAGTAATTTTACAGTGCTGGGGATGGAGCCCATGCGGGTCATTTAAAGCTTAGGGAGGGGGACTGCGCATCCCGTCCCATTTTTTATGATTTCACTCCCAGGGGTGGGGTCCCAACAAGGCTCGGGCGGGGGCGGCTTGCCACCTCCCCTTAATTAATGCATTAGGCCCCATGGAAGGTGTCCCCAGGGACACCATCATCTCGGGGAGGGTGGCAGTGTGCCATACTCCCTCAATGTAAGGTACCCAGCCCCGGGTATGGGGTACCTGGGCCCAAAAATAGGCTCAGGAAGGGGGCCCTACTTACACCATCCTCCCAAATAGCTTTTGAAAAATGGCGGGATGCCATATTCTTTTGGGATTTGTTTTGCTGCAATCCCTCAGGAGTCCTGTGGATTTGTGACAAAACCTGTCAATTTGTTTTGTATTTTGGCCAGGGGGGTCCCTCTGGTCCCCATCACTGAACCTAAGAGGGCAGGGTATGTCTATCCAGCCCCCTTATATTATTTTAATTTTTAAACTTCAGGACAGAAGACTAGGTCCCCGAGTCCTGTAATGGCTGTCAGAGCCATTTTTCTCATGTTGCTGGCAGCCAATCAGGGCGCTGCTGCCGCTGGAGTCGAACTCCCACCTGAGCAAATTGGCCCAAGAGATAAAAAGCTCCCTGAGCAAATCAGAAGGGTCTTTTTTTATACCAAATCACAAAAAGCACACTTTCTGGACCAAGATCTAGCTTCCTGCCACATTTGGTGTAATTCCGCTCAGCAGTTATTGCAGTAGCACTGTCTAAGAAACTCAATGAAAATGCATGGGGATTTTGCATTTTGGGCCCCCCCTTTTTTCTCAGCCCCTGCTTGATGGATCACCCTGAAACTTTTCAGGAAGGAGCTGAGGTGGATAAACTTTTGGGGAAAGTTTTATGAAGATTCGGCAAATGGTGCCAAAATTATTAGCAAACCAAAAAGGGCTCTGTCTACGGAAAAGCATTGGCCTGTCTGTGCTTATAGTTAGGACCTACTATCCATAGGACAACCTTTTTTTGTTTTGCTAATAACTTTGGCACCGTTTGACGAATCTTGACGAAACTGCCACTCACTTCAGCTGCTGTCTGGAAAGTTTGGGGGTGAGTTGTCAAGCGGGGGCTAGAGAAAAAAGGGGGGTCCAAAACGCGTTTTCCTAATGCAATTTCCCATAGGTATTTTAGACACGACTACAGCCTGAAGCGCTGAACAGAATTACACCAGTTTTGGCAGAAAGCTAGATTTTGGTCCATAAAGAGTGCTTTTGTAATTTGGTGTAAATTTGTTCAGTAGTTTTGGAGTTATTAAAGAAAAAAGATTTATGTATATCTAGAGACGCAGATCCACCAGAGAAGATAAGCGGATCCACACGCCAACAGCAATGCCGTGATTGGCTGACTACAACCTGAAAGAAACGTTGCAGCCGCCATTTAGTGAATGGGACACGGTTCCCAGGGATTTGGGGGTGAATAGAGTAGAAATAGGATATAAGGGGTCAGGATAGAGGGTATATCGTTAGGAACCAGCATTAAAAAACATTTAAATTCACTGAAAAAAACAAAAGTTACAGGGACATTATAGTTAGGTTCAGATTTTACACAAAACCATAGAAATTCAGCAATTATTGTTATGTTTATCTCTCTGGTAACTATAACTCGTACCCTATGGTAACTATAACTTGTGCCCTATGATAACTATAACTCGTACCCTATGGTAACTATAACTTGTACCCTATGGTAACTATAACTCGTACACCTATGATAACTATAACTCGTACCCTATGGTAACTATAACTCGTACCCTATGGTAACTATAACTCGTACCCTATAGTAACTATAACTCGTAACTCTATGGTAACTATAACTCGTACCCTATGGTAACTATAACTCGTACCCTATGAGAACTATAACTCGTGCCCTATGAGAACTATAACTCGTACCCTATGGTAACTATAACTCGTACCCTATGAGAACTATAACTCGTACTCTATGATAACTATAACTCGTACCCTATGGTAACTATAACTCGTACCCTATGGTAACTATAACTCGTACCCTATGGTAACTATAACTCGTACCCTATGAGAACTATAACTCGTGCCCTATGAGAACTATAACTCGTACCCTATGGTAACTATAACTCGTACCCTATGAGAACTATAACTCGTACCCTATGGTAACTATAACTCGTACCCTATGGTAACTATAACTCGTACCCTATGGTAACTATAACTCGTACCCTATGGTAACTATAACTCGTACCCTATGAGAACTATAACTCGTACCCTATGGTAACTATAACTCGTACCCTATGGTAACTATAACTCGTGCCCTATGATAACTATAACTCGTACCCTATGATAACTATAACTCGTACCCTATGGTAACTATAACTCGTACCCTATGGTAACTATAACTCGTACCCTATGGTAACTATAACTCGTACCCTATGGTAACTATAACTCGTACCCTATGGTAACTATAACTCGTACCCTATGGTAACTATAACTCGTACCCTATGGTAACTATAACTCGTACCCTATGAGAACTATAACTCGTGCCCTATGAGAACTATAACTCGTACCCTATGGTAACTATAACTCGTACCCTATGAGAACTATAACTCGTACCCTATGATAACTATAACTCGTACCCTATGGTAACTATAACTCGTACTCTATGGTAACTATAACTCGTACCCTATGGTAACTATAACTCGTACCCTATGAGAACTATAACTCGTGCCCTATGAGAACTATAACTCGTACTCTATGGTAACTATAACTCGTACCCTATGAGAACTATAACTCGTACCCTATGATAACTATAACTCGTACCCTATGGTAACTATAACTCGTACTCTATGGTAACTATAACTCGTACCCTATGAGAACTATAACTCGTACCCTATGCTAACTATAACTCATACCCTATGGTAACTATAACTCGTACCCTATGAGAACTATAACTCGTGCCCTATGAGAACTATAACTCGTACCCTATGGTAACTATAACTCGTACCCTATGAGAACTATAACTCGTACTCTATGATAACTATAACTCGTACCCTATGGTAACTATAACTCGTACCCTATGGTAACTATAACTCGTACCCTATGAGAACTATAACTCGTACCCTATGCTAACTATAACTCATACCCTATGGTAACTATAACTCGTACCCTATGAGAACTATAACTCGTACCCTATGGTAACTATAACTCGTACCCTATGGTAACTATAACTCGTACCCTATGAGAACTATAACTCGTGCCCTATGAGAACTATAACTCGTACCCTATGGTAACTATAACTCGTACCCTATGAGAACTATAACTCGTACCCTATGATAACTATAACTCGTACCCTATGGTAACTATAACTCGTACCCTATGGTAACTATAACTCGTACCCTATGAGAACTATAACTCGTACCCTATGCTAACTATAACTCATACCCTATGGTAACTATAACTCGTACCCTATGAGAACTATAACTCGTGCCCTATGAGAACTATAACTCGTACCCTATGGTAACTATAACTCGTACCCTATGAGAACTATAACTCGTACCCTATGATAACTATAACTCGTACCCTATGGTAACTATAACTCGTACCCTATGGTAACTATAACTCGTACCCTATGAGAACTATAACTCTCTCTCTCGCCTTGCACTGCTAATTACCCCACATAGTACAGCACTCATGGCATCTTCTATGACATCATTGATATCACTGCAACATTTGCATTAAAATTATTTATGAGAAACCTGTGCATGGCGTGAGTTATAGTTACCTTAGGGCACGAGTTATAGTTACTTGAAATATCTCTAACTATAACAGCTGAATTTCTATGGTTTTGTGGGTATAAAATCTGAACCTAACAATAACGTCCCTGTAACCTTTGGTTTTGTAGTGAATTTCTAAGGTTTTTAATTCCATTTCCTAACTATAATGTCCCTGTAACCTTTGTTTTTTTCATTGAATCTCTAGTTTTTTAAAGTTAACCAAAAAGCCCATCACAATGCCGTTGCGGGGGGAAGTTGGACACAAGGTTTGGCCTGGCATTGTGATGCCCCCACCCAAGCTTGCTGCTCCTGCCCCCTTTTCTCCTTGCCAACCATTGTCCAAGTCCATCCCCCTGCTCCCTCATTACGTCCCTGTGTGGCTGTTGTTCTGCCACTGCCCTTCCCGCCTGCCATGAACAGTTAGCTTGCTTCCCCATCCACCTCCTCCCTACCATCTGTTGACCGAGTCCTTGCACCAGCCCCCTCCCTCCTGCCCTGCATGGTCCGACGTGCTGCCACTGCCCTCCATTTAGCTTGATTTCCCTGCCCACTTCTCCTGCCGTCCGTTGTCCAAATCTATGCCCCATCATTGCCCTCCTGCTTAGCTTGCTGCCCCTACCCTCTTTCCCCCGCCCTCCAAAGTCTGTGTGCTTGTCCCTGCTCCCTCCTTTTGCTCACCATGTTCCATGAATCTGCCACTGCCCCTCCTATCAACTCTGAGTGTTCTGTTGAGCTGCCACTGCCCCTCCCACTTGGCTACCATGGTCAGATGACTGCCACCTTCCCTGCTACCCCACCCTGCCTGTTCGAATTCCATGCCCCCATCCCCTCCCTCAAGTCCTTCATGATTCATTTTGCAGCCACTCCCTTCTGCCCTCCATGCTCACTTTGGGCTGCAACTGCTCCTCCTGCCTACCCTGCGTGGTCTGTAGCGAAGCCTCTTGCCCTGCCTTCTCTTGCCTGTGTCCTAAGTCTGTGCCCCTGACCTCTGCCTCCCAACAGTATCCTAATGAACAACTAGATTGCTCACATTCTATATTTATTACCAAAGTGTGGCACGCCTGAAGTCATCTTGATCTAATCAAAACTGTAATACCTAAAGCATTTCCTATAGAAATTATAAAAATGAGAGGATCTTATTCCATAGAAATTATGGTTAGTGCTCTAATAAATTAAATAGAGGACATACTTTCTGAGTTCTCAAATAGCAACAAAGCACTTTTTAATTCTTTGCTATTTTGATTTTTTTATCCAGTTGATTACTTGATTATATGTTGCACTTAGGAGAGAGAATGTGACGTTACGGCCAGAGCTGCAGACTTTGCAACTGGGGAACCAGGTTTGAGTTTCGGCGTCATCTCAACATCCTGTGATTCTGGGCAAATTACTTAATATCCCCATGCCTAAAACCCAAAAGGAATGTGTCCTTGTGTAATGTAACTGATGCTCATGTAAAGTACTTCAATGCCTTCGGGTCAAGTCTGTGCTATGTAAAACTGCAAAAAAACAAAATAATTAGGTGTTTTCCACACTTATGTCATTGGGCTATACCTGGGCTACATTTGGGTGATATTTGTGCTACATTGGGTTCTTTTCTCTCTGGCGGCCATCTTGGGAGACTTATTTGTTATGAAGCTCCCTAATCTCATACTGCAGTATTCTCAGTAGAAAAAGCTTTCAGTTTTCCACTTCGATTCCATCAAGATGTCGTTCAAATGTGCCACACGTTTGGCATAAATTCAGAATATTAGCATTCTTGTTGCTCATTAGAACACTACAGTAAAAAGATAATCACCAGGGAGTTAACTGGCAGTCTGCTGCCGGTGCTGAAAGTGCATGTTTCAGTCTGCATATCAGAATGTTTTAATGAAATAGAAGAGGAAGATACTTGGACCTCACTTAAAACATTGGAGGAAAGAGCCCCTTTCTGCATGGTATGCCCCCCACTTTTTGCCTGATGTTGATGCTCTTTTGACTAAGTGTGCCCTGGTTTTGTGCCAACCAGGTATCCAGGGCCTATGTTCTTTCCCTAAAACTGTACTGTTGTACACCAAATTGGCAACTCCCTAGCCACATGTAAGTCCCTTGGAAAAGGTACCATGGGTACCCAGGGCCCTGTGACCAGGGAAGGCCTCTAAGGGCTGCAGTACATATTGTGCCACCCTTAGAGGCCCTGTACCTTAACACACACACACTGCCATTGCAGGTTGCATGTTTTGGTGCAGAACAAGGTGAAGAGTCAACATGACACACATCCCTGTGTGCCATGCCTACAACCCACTGCCTATCGCATAGGTAAGCCACCCCTCTAGCTGGGTGCACTATAGCAGTGGTGAGAGTGCAGGTGCATGAGCCCTGTACTCCTACAGTGTCTAAGTCCATTCTTAGACATTGCAAGTGCAGTAAAGCCGTAAAGAGTATATAGTCTGGGAGTTTGTCATTACGAACTCCATAGCACCATAATGGCTTTACTGAAAACTGGGAAGTTTGATATCAAACTTCTCAGCACATTAAACCCACACTGATGCCAGTGTGGGATTTAATGCAAAATGCTCTCAGATGGCATCTTAGAGATGCCCACTGAAAAACTACGTGACTCTAGTGTCCTGGCTGACTGGCTGCTCACCAGCTGCCACCACCAGACATGTTTCTGGACCCCTGGGTCGAGAGCCTGCTGCTCTCTGGGTCCTGAAACAATGCACATCCTGGGCAGAGGTGCCACGCCTCCTCCCTCAGGATGGGCAGGGTCCTCAAAGGGGAAGCTTCAAAGGCCTTTGTGAACTGAACCAGCCATTTGCTGCTCCCAGCAAATCGCCCCCACCGGTTCAGACCCCCACTTTGGACGGGAGAATCACGGGAAAACCATGATAGGAGGAGAGGTGTGCCCACCTTTTCCAACCCCACCCCTCAGGTGGGGGAGGCAAGGTAAAGCACAACTCTCAGTCCATGCCATCTTGAAGATGAGGGACCCAGCCAACCAGAGTGAGGCTTATGCCCCCCTCCCACTGGAGGGCGGCATAATAGGGCGTGTACCCACCACAAGGAAGGGTTCCATTGGTCCCAATCTGTACCTACCTGAAACGCCCCTAAATTTAGTATTTTGTGGCAACCCCAAACCTTGCCTCCTCAGACAAGAAGAAAGAAGAATGACCGAAGAGTCGTGCTGAAGGAAGAAGAGGAGGACACCAACTGACTTGGCACCAGCCCTACCGGCCTGTCCCAACCTCGACCTGCTCCAGCGGAATCCCGGCGTGTCCTGCAGCCAGCAGCTCCCAAGAACCCGGAAGACATGCCCTGCCTTCCCAAAGAAGACTTAGGGGCCGATTCCGATCTCGGCCGGTAGGGCTCCGAATCGGATTCGGCTTTACCGGATCCGATTCGGAGCCCTATTTCCCGACCGAATCGTACGTGCGTCCGGGCGAGTGAGTACGATGCGTGCGCTCACGAAATCTCCGACCGACTCGTACGCAGGACCCGACCGCTCCGACCGACTCGCACGGGGTCGACTCGCACCGCGCTATGGAGACGTTCTCCGGCCGGGTAAGTACAATGCGCATCGCGACCGCTCCGACCGACTCGCGCAGTCCGGCTCCAAGGAGCTGTCGGAGCCGCACTTTGGGGTTCCGTGTCGGACCCCCCTGGAAGCGTAGCCGCGCGAGTCGCACACAGGGGGGACACATGGGTCCCCCCTACACGTGCATGTACGGCGCGACCCGCATCGACGCGCACACGCTGTAGGGGCGCCCTTGTTCGCGTCGTGCCCATTGAGTCAATGGGAGCCCGTGTACGCGCCGTACGACTGGCTCCCATTGACTTCAATGGGAGTCCGACCGAATCGAGTCCGATAGCATACGTGCGCATCGTACTCGTTCGGTCGGACTGCTAGAGTCCGATTCGGTCGGAAATCTCTCCGGGTCCGGCTCGGTCGGAGAGATTTCCGGCCCGAATCGGAATCGGCCCCTTTGTCTCCCGTGAGCACCAGATTTGCTCACACCAGACTCTGGCTCCAGCCAAATCCGCAAGTCTGCACTACTCTGCACCCGATGCCCACGGCCCGAGTTCGAGTGGCCCAACACCACGAGAAGGTCTCCCCGGTGATACTGACCTGGGATCTGGTGATCCCTGACCTACCTCAAGGCTCCCAAAGACGCCTGCAGCCCCTATCTGGAGGATCCCCCCGACTGCGAGAGGAGCTGGTAAGGTAAACCCGATGCCAAAAGACACCCCTGCACCCGACGCCCCACAGCCTTGGGTGGCCCAACTGATGGTGTCCCGGCATCCCACGACATCCCAACTTACCTCTCCAACCGGTGGTCGCCTCCAGAAGATCTTCGTTTCCGAACCTGCAGTGTTTGCTTCGACCAGCGTTTCCCAATTGAAATCAACAGGGCTCCCGACGTCGATCCAGCACCCTTCACCTGGCCGCCCCTGTGCCGCTGTGGGTGCACCTTGTGTGCTAACTTGGATCCCCCCTTGCCCTGAGCTAAACCCTATGAGCTTTGCTCCCACATCCAAGTGGCGAGCCCATGAGCGGCCACCAACTGGAGGCTCCTTCCTCCCATTGAATAACATTGGGCCTCAACACTCTACATCCGGCCCCCTAGTGCTGCTGAGGGTGCCGTTTGAGGGCATCCTTGACCCTGCGGAACCCTGGTTCTAACCCCAGAAACCCAACTCCCACAACCAAGGACTTACTTTTAAACCGACAATTTCATTCCCTCCCATAGGATTTCATTGACTGATTTTCTGTGAAAAAAAGTTCTAAGTTTGGAGTTGGAAATTGTATGAAAACCTAAGCAATGTGTTCTAACCAAAACTGCCTTACTTACCTTTTATCCAGGAAACGTCCCAGTGTGATATCTAGGCATATCATACTGAGTAGAGAAAGAAATCTGAAAAGTAATCTAAAAAGTAATCACAAAGTAATTGCAAAGTAACTGAAAAATAATTTCAACTGTTTCTGAACATTTGATCTACCTGTAACAAAGCCAACTACATTCAACTGCTTTCAACTGTATTATATCAGAAAAGTACTATTTTACTTACCTGCAACAAGACCTACTTGGTTCTAAAAATAAAATACAAACAAAGAAATGTTTTTATACAAAACAATTGGTCAGAGTTCAGTCTTTGAGTGTGTGAAATCATTTCTTGCCTGAGTGTGTACAATAAGGGGGATATGTACTAGGAAGTGGCGGAGCGTGTCGTTAGCCTCTTTGGCTTAACGACACGCTCCGCCACTTCTGAAACGCAAGGCTGCACCATATTTACAAGAATGTGGTGCAGCCTTGCGTTTCCCCCTGCAATGGCCAACGCAGGCACCCTTGTACCAGAGTGCAAGGGTGTCTGTGTGCAGGGGAGGATTGGTTATGTGTAGGAAGGTGCCCCTTCCTGCACATAAACAGTCCTAAAATGCCATTTTGTAACTTTCATGTGTGCTGCTTCATACAGCACACATGAACGTTACAAAACGTCATTTTTTTAAAAGGTTTGTTTATGTACAGGAAGGGACACACATTTAGCTTTTTCCATGTGTGCTGCACAAGGCAGCACACATGGAAACAGCAAAAACAAGGAGAAATAATGCATTTCTCCTCGATTCGCCAACTTAAGACCAGGATTTTCCTGGTCTTAATTTTGGCGCTGCTTCCTATGTACGCCATCCTTGTACATAGGGGGCAGCGTCAAATACAATGGGTGTTGTGGTGGAACGCCCACCACAACACCCACTGCACGCCCCTTTCACGCTAACCATAGCATGAAAGGGTGCCTTATGTACAAGGCAGCGTTAAGCCACGTTAAATGGCTTAACGCTGCCTTGTACATAAGGCACAGCCCCTATCGCCACCACAACCTCCATAAAAGTGACGTTGTGGTGGCGATAGGGGCTTGTACATATGCCCCTAAATGCTTAACACTACCCTCTGATAAAGCCTTACTGCTCGCCCACACTACCACAAATAGAGAGTAAGGTGCTATCTACTTTTACCTCTGCCTACCTTTGGGGTTCCACTGGACTCTGTGCGCACTATACCTTACTTTGGTATAGTATATACAGAGCCAGCTTCCTACAAACATGTCCTAATTTTTCTTTATACAGCTCTAACCATAATTTCTATGACAAAATTGACCCCCTCATTTTGTTAATTTCTAAATTAAATGTTTTAAGTTTTACCATTTTGATTCAATCAAGATGGCTTCAGCTGTGCCATACTTTTGTCATAAGTAGGGGTGGGAGGAACTCGCGGAGTTACCTAAAAACTCTGCGAGATGCCACGAAGTTTCACGAGCAGCACAATTCCAGAGGCTGATGAAAGGATTTTGCATTTAGCTTTTCAGAGGAGCCGGCTCCACCATGCAGTTAATTTGTGCCAACGCACGTCATCGGAGCTAAATAGAGTGTGTGTCTGCAGTGAACTCACACTATTCCCAGAACAACACAACCATCGACCTCTGTTGTGTAACCTCTGCCTCCTGCACTGTTCGCCACGATTTTCACAATATGTATGAATTCCACCATTTATCTTTGTCAAGTGAGAGCAAAAATAATTGGGCAAAAAGTAAACAAAAAAAAGCAGGCGAGCCTGGTATTCAAGCCAGACCGTAAACAATGCAACCTTCCCCCACCCCCGTTTTAGAATGTGTTGCTGATTATACGTGTAGTATGCTATATGCATGTACTATTTTGTGATTACAATAATTTACTATACAATAAAACTGGCGCCATCTTGGTTGTTATGATTTTCTCACAGTGTGCAGCTATCGTGTGCCTATTGGCAACGTAAATAAATAAATACATTTAAAAATGGAGATGTTTGAGAGAAAACACGGCCAGCTTCATTACCCCCTCATGGGTCTTCCTCGTCCCAGTCCTAACATAGTAAGGCAATCCTGCCTCCCGACAGCCAATCAGAACAGTTTAAATTATTTTCAAAGGTCACATAAGCCCCTCCCACCCACCGCCATGCCTGTTATCAACAAGTCCAGACACAAACCCAGAGGGAGGGACTGGGACGAGGAGGACCCTAATCGGGGTAATGAAGATTACCGGTAAGTAACAAGACATTACCCCCTCATGGGTCCTCCTCATCCCAGTCCTAACATAGTGAGGAACTCACAAGCAGAGACCAAGAAGAAAAAACGCAGGACACCAGGGATCCATGCAAAAGTACAAAAGTTTTAATCAAACAAATGATTAAGGAACAGCAGCGTTGAAAATGCCAACAGCAAAACTGTCCAAAGCAGCATGTAAAACATCAAGGCGATAATGCCGAACAAATGTGTGATGGGACTGCCAAGAGGCCGCCCCACAAATCTCCTAGATAGATACCCCCGCCGCCTCAGCCCAGGAAGCGGACACAGAACGCGTCAAAGGACCCTGCACATGAGATGGAGGAGGCAGACCCACAGACTTATAGGACTGGCAGACCGCCAAACGCACCCACCGACTGATTGTGGAAGTCAAAACCTTCTTTCCCTTAGCCACACCCCCACAGGAGACAAACAGGGCAGAAGAGAGACGAAACACCAGCGTACGCTGGAGGTAAACCTGAAGGGCCCTGCGAACATCTAAAGAAGAAGGAACCATGGAATCCCCCTCCCCAGGTAAATCAGGAAGGACCACCTCCTGCTGCAAATGGAACTTGGAGGAAACCTTAGGCAGAAAGGCCGGGTCAAGCCACAAAACAACCCTATCCTTCAGGAACTGCAAACAAGGGAAGGAGCTAAGCAAAGCCCCCAATTCACCCAACCGCCAAGCGGAGGTGATGGCCAACAAAAAAGCCACCTTAGCGGACAACCATAACAAATCCGCCTCCAACAAGGGCTCAAAAGGGGGCAACTGGAGACCCCTCAAAACAGTAGGCAAGTCCCAAGATGGCACAAGCACAGGAGAGACCGGACGATGAAGCCGAAAGCTCCTAAGAAGCCGACTCACCAAAGGGGCAACCACCTCCAAGGAAGCCCCGGGACCCCGACAAGCCCGAACTGCAGCCCATTGAGCAGACAAAGTGGAAGGGGAAAAGTTCTTCAAAAAACCATCCCAAAGAAAGTCAAGAACAGAAGCCGGATCCCCAACCACAGGATCTACACCATGCGAGGAGCACCAGGAGGCAAAAGTGCCCCAATGTCTACCATAGCTCTTAAGGGTTTAAGGCCGACGCGACAACTGAAAGTCACGGGCCACCACAGAAGAACAGTCCAAAGACTCCAACGTCAGCCTCTCAAGAGCCAGGCCATCAGATGCAAGCGACGAAGACTGGGCAGAGACAGGTGTAGAAACTGAAGAGGAGCCGGGACCAAGGGATGCTGGACAAACCTGCCCCCCACCAGCTGCAACAGGAGAGGAAACCAAAGGAGACGAGGCCAAAAAGGAGCAATCAACAGCACTGACACTCTTTCCCCACCGAAGGTTACACATTTTGTTAATATAGCTTGGTGAAGATTCTTGGCATCACTCAATGACTGTTATTTTGATCTAATTAACTGTTATTCGATGGGGTGTTTGAGTATGTGGCTGTGTGATAGGTTGGTAGAATGAGTGTGTGTGACTCATGATGTAAATTTCTGTGACACTGATCTTTGTGTTGTTTGTACTATATTGATCAAATAATATTAATAAAATGATATATATTTTTTGAATCTACTTGTATGTATCACACTTGGGAGAACATTTTGTTTGTAGGATCAAGTTTTTCTTATCGGTGACTTATCAGCACCAGATTAAGTTAATTTTGGGCAGAGGGGTTGTTCTCACTGTATTGTTACCAGATGAGACTTGGCCAGATTCAACTTGAACCCCAGATCCTGGAGCAAGGTTAACGTAGCTTCCACCGCCTTTAGAGCCTTAGGAAGGGAGGAAGCAGAGATCAGACAATCATCAATATAGGGAAACACGGAGAAACCCTGATGCTGCAAAACCCCCACAGCAGGAGCCAATACCTTGGTAAAAGTCCTGGGAGCAGTGGAGAGGACGAACGGCAACACCTGAAACTGGAAATGCATCCCTTGCACCGCAAACCTCAGGAACTGCTGACTGTCTGGATGGACAGGAACTTGAAAATAGGCATCTTCCAAGTCCAGAGAAGCCAAAAAATCGCCCTCCTGGATGAGGGGAATGATGGACTGTAAGGTGACCATCCAAAAATGATCCAGTCGCACCAACCTGTTTAAAGCCTAGAGATTCAGAATCGGGCAGAAGGAACCATTGGGCTTTGGGACCAGAAACAGAGTGGAATAGAACCCCAGGCCCCTCTCCACCAGCGGAACTCGCACAACAGCCCCCTTTGACAACAACAGGTTGACGCCCGCCAACATGGCAGACCGCCGTACGGGATCTCTTGATAACGGGGTAACCTGAAAACAGTACAGAGGGGGAGGGCCCTGGAAGGGAATCTGGTACCCCATCTCGATGACGGACAAGACCCACTGGTCGGAAATCAGACATGACCAGCGGGCCAAAAACAAACAGAGCCAGGCCCCCACCTTGGCATAGTCACTTTTGTCCCATACCCTGGGGTTGTTACTGCTGCTGCTGAGGCCGGGACTTAATGGAATGCAGCCCCCCGACCACAGGCCCGACCATGAAAGGGCTGAGAAGACAAAGCCCCCTATAGCACCTGCTTATGGAAAAAGGATTTCTTCTTTGGCACAGCCTGGAAAGTTTTCAAAATCTTCTTCTCCTCCGCAGACCGCTGCACCATGGAGTTCAAATCGTCCCCAAAGAGACGAGGACCCTCAAACGGCAGCTTATGGACCAAGGCCTTCTGAGCAGCATCAATACACCAAGGCTTGGTCCAGAGAGACCTCCTACCAGCCACCGCCGCCCCGGCAGCCGAGGAGAAGGCCCACAAGGAATCAAAAGTCACATCAGAGAGGAACTGAGCGAAGACCTCCCTCTGTGACAACACAGGAGTAGGGTCCCCCTGATCCTGCAAACAGTCGAACAATTTCTCAAAATCCTTGAGAAGGACCTGCAAAGCATAGGCAGAGTAAATGCTAGCACTCACCCCAAAATGAGAAGCAGCATAAGAACGCTTGAGCGCGGATTCCACCTTCCGCTCACCTGGGTCAGCCAGGGAAGCCTCCTCCGAAGGCAAAGAGGAAGAAGAGGATGAAACCATGGAGGACAAAAGAGAATTGACCTTAGGAACCTGAGAGAACTGGGTGTCAAAGTCCGCCAGGCGATACCGATTCCCCAGAAAGCAAGGAATCCCCTGCTTGTCGACCTTAAGCCATTCTTTACCCAGGATATCCTTCAGGACATTTTGAAAAGGCAAGTCATCCACCACAGATGAACTGTACTGGGAATAAAACCCATCATCAGATAAGGACTTCGGGTCAAAACCCAGCACGTCCCGAATATGGACCAACATGTTCGAAAAAACCTTGCCCTGAACGTACTTCCCCTTAGGGGAATTGTCCATGTCCTCATCATCATCCTTAGACTTCTTAGCCGCAGGCTCGAGCAACACAGCCTGAACAGCAGAATTGATCAAATCCTGTAAATCAGCCCTGGAAATTTGTAAAAGGTCATCCTCCTGCAACTCCAGGACATTATGCTGCTTGAACAAAGATTACGCAGGCACCGGAGAGGAAGCTCCATCACTCATGGCCAGAGCAGAAAGAGCAAAACACACAGGAAGCCCAACACACACAAGGACGTGCCCAGCAACTCCCATAAAATACTGCCCCCAATCAACCAAGTCCCATGGAACCTGAGACTAGGAAATGTCAAAGGGCAGCGCGTTCTGGCCAAGGAGCAGGAACGCGGTAGACCGGAACACCAATGCGGCCGTGCGTTGCAAAAAACATCAAAGAAACAACATTCTTTGAGGAACCTTGCTGCGCTGCCCTGCGACAAAACAAAAGGGCAGGAATCAATAGTAGTCCTGTTTTTTTTCCCTACGTTGGCGCACAATGACTGCCATGCGCCAACGCCAACGCAGTCACCCTTGCGCCATGGTGCAACGGTGCCTGCGTTGCAGAGCTGATTAATGTTGTGCAGGAAGGAACACCTTCCTGCACAAAATCAATCAATCCATGCGATTTCCTCTTTCTATGTGTGCTGCAGAGTGCCGCACACATAGAAAAAGGAAAAAAAGAGGAGAAATGAAAACATTTATCCTCGTTGCGTCTCCCAAACGCCACCCTTGAGATGCTGTCAGGATCAGATGCATTTCCAGGTTTACGGTTTCTCGTAAACCTGGCAATGCTTCAGATTCCATGTGCCCAAAGCAACATCCATGGAATGCCCCTTTCACGCAGTTTTATGAGTGAAAAGGGGCACATAGTTACAAGGCCATGAAAAGACACATAAAGTGGTTTTGCATGGCCTTGCAAGTATTCTTTGGCATATTACACCACCGGAACATGAAAAAAGTGACATTCAAGCAGTTCAAAAGTGCCGCTGGGGCCTCATAAATGAAGCCCTTGGATAATAGAAGAACTCCCACAAATCATCTTTGGCAAGGTCAACAACGCCATGGACCTCCTGCCATTGCCGCTAGGAGCACCAAGGAGACCACCACCACCTCTGTCATGCGTCACTCACCTGAACAATTGCTCTGTTCCCTTTGGGTGACAACTGGACTTGATCCCCTCTAAGTGCTGACCTCAGTAGACTAGAACATCAGAAACAGGAAGCTGGAGACCAGGAACCGCAGAAAGCCTGAGACTCTCCGGAGATGTTTGGAACCGTGGAAGAAGGAGAGACGCACAACCAGTCAACCTTAAATTAGGCCATCTGCTGTCTGTGGAGTCGCTGGGGGAGCATTCAGGGGAAGTGCCGGGATCCTGTCTCTGAGTGAAATCGCGCATGCAGTGCCTTCTGCCTCTCTTGTATAACCTGCTCCAGATTAGGGGCGGCTTGTAGTTTTGGCGGGGGACACCTGCTCCTCCTACGCCTCCCACTACGACTGGCTCTGCGAATGACAGCTTGTTGCGCAGACCCTTCACTCCCTGTCCGCAGCACCTGATTCCAGCCAGTTCCAGACCTGTTCAGCGGCTACAAAGAATCGTGTGTTACCATCTGAGACCACTCGCAGCCTTGCCGGGAAGAGGAGGGAGTATTTGATGCCCAACTCTCAGAGGCATCACTTAATCACTAGTAAGGACCCCCTCTGCCCCCCTGTGACGTAGGCAGGGAGGAAAAGTACTGTGGCGTTATCCTCTTTCACCCCCCCCCAGCTTGCGTACCTCCCTCAGGACAGCATAACGGTCCCTGTAATAGTCAGAAGAGAAAGAGTCTAGGACCTGTCCCCAGCGGGGGGCGACTCGCCGGCACTCGAGGGCCCCGCTCCACAACAAAGAATGGGGTGTTGCAGGGATTCTGCCCAAGAACAGAACTATGCGCAGGATTATAGGACTTTGGTGTATAGGGACTGAGTCATCCTACCACCTTAGTACCCATAAGCCCATGAACGACTAGCTATAGTGTCTCACTTGCACTCCTACGCACCCACAGAGAAACAAATGATTAGACACCCCAGAACACAACACTCCCAGATCTCTCAGGAATCGCGGTAACAAGACACACCCTTTCGCTCGCACTCTTGTACTTGTCCACAATAAGATCTGACAGAGACATAAAATAGTTTAAAATATTTATTTTAACTAACATGCCCTATCATGCAGTATACGTGCCACAACAAGCAGGAAAATGCATAGTACAAATACAGTCAGCACAGCAGCTAGTCCATATATCACGAATGGGGATGTCATAATGAAAAGACAATAGAGCCTACCCCCCCCCTTGCTGAGAAGCGGTATTATTATATATTTGAAGATCTCTGGGCTTTGTCAGCAGAGCCCATACCTTAGCCTATAGATGGTAGATCTACATCATAGGTGCTGTCTCGCTCTTCTCCCTGGAAAGGTCCCACTCCAAGTGTGTGCTACTTTTCGTCTATTCTAATAAGACCAACGTACGTTTGTCCAAACAACAGGTGCATCGGTATGTTTTGTCTAAGGGCTAAGGCCTGGCCAGAACAAAATAACAAGGGGCATTGTTGTTCGACCTTGCTCACAATGTTCAGTCAAAATCCCAAGAACATGCAGAGAGTGAACACAGCGATGAGTTCTCATGTGAAAACAGCCTTAGAAAGTATTGCAAAAATAAACATGTGTAGTAACGTGCGCAAAGCAGCAGGCAAGCTGCAGCGTGCTCATGCTAAGTTAGTGAAGACAACAATGTCCCTATTGGCCACGTGACAGGGGTGAGAGCACCTACTGGCAGTAGATCACGCAACCATGTCTCATTATATGCCACTGCATCAGCTCCTTCTACTTCCTCGGGCAGACCCATTACCCGGACGTTGGCTGCCGGGAGCGGTCCTACGCATCCTCCGCTCTTCTTTCTAGTGACTTCACACGTGCCATTAGCTGCTGTACTCCAACGCTGCATTCCATGTAATAGGGTGGACTTTGGCCAATTCTTGCCCAGGTTGTGTACCTTGTCAGTGAGCTTGCGATGATCTGCACGTTCCAGGGTGAAGTCGACTGTGATTTTTCTGATGCAGCCCTTAAGGGAAGTGTGTGTTTGTTCAAGGGAGGAACCTATTTTCTCCACAGCCGCGAGTAAAGACTCTAGTTTGGAGTCCAGGCTGTCCGCTGTCACCTGCCCCTGCAGCCATCGACCCCCAGCCGCTTGGTCCACTGACACGGAGGATCTGCCAGGTGTCGACACCGCCCCCGTGTGCAGGCAGCCCATTGTTGCACCAGATGCCCAGGCACTATGTATGACATGCGGTGCAGTGTAGTGTGGCCAGCCGGCCCCTCTCCTCCAGTCAGGTGTATGCTAGCCAGGAATCTTCGTTCGGGTGGCACAGAGGGAAATCAATCAATCAATCAGGGACTTATATAGCGTGGCTACTCACCCATGAGGGTCTCAAGGCGCTGGGGGAGAGGGGCAGCTGGTCGGACTGGGTGGAGGATCATTCAAAGAGCCAGGTCTTGAGGTCCTCCCTGAATTGGGTCAGCGGCGCGGATTGCCTGAGGTGTAGGGGCAGGGTGCTCCAGGTCTTGGAAGTGAGGTAGGAGAATGACCATCCTCCTGTTCTGGTCTTGTGGATCCTGGGGATGGAGGCAAGGGCAAGTTGGGAGGATTTGAGGTGTCTGGCAGGTACGTGGAATGTGAGTCGGTGGTTCAGGTATGCTGGTCCTTCGTCGTGTAGAGCTTTGTAGGCGTGAGTGAGGATTTTGAAAGTGACTTTCTGGTTGACTGGGAGCCAGTGGAGTTGCCGGAGGTGTTGCGTGATGTGTCTGTGGCAGGGGATGTCGAGGACCAATCTGGGTGCGGCATTTTGGATGTTCTGTAGTTTCTTGAGCTGTTTCTGTGTGACGCTGGCATAGAGTGTGTTGCCGTAGTTGAGTCTGCTGGTGATGAGTGCATGGGTGACCATCTTTCTGAATTCTGTGGGGATCCATCTGAATGTCATTTGAAGCAGGCAGAGTCCAGGGTGGAAGCAGGCTGAGGAAACAGCGTTAATTTGGCAGTTTATAGTGAGTGATGAGTCCGGTATGATGCAGAAGTTGCATGCGTGGTCCGTCGGGGTGGGAGGAGATCCCAGAGCGGCTGGCCACCAGGAGTTGTTCTAGGCTGAAGGAGTGTGTCCCAGGCTGAGTATTTCGGTCTTGTCCGAGTTGAGCTTGAGGCAGCTGTCTTTCATCCACGTAGCAACGGCCTTCATTCCACTGTGAAAGTTGGTTCTGGTGGTTGTGGGTTCATTGGTGAGGGAGAGGATCAGCTGTTGTCGGTGTAGGAGACGATGTTGAGTCTGTGGCTTCTGACGATGGCTGCAGGGGGCCATATAGACGTTGAAGAGGGTGGGGCTCTGGGAGAAACCCTTGGGTACTCCACAGCTGATCTCTGTGGGTTCTGAGAAGAACAGCGGTAGTCTGACTCGCTGGGTCCGGCCGGTGAGGAAGGAGTGGATCCAGTTCAGAGCGTAGTCACAGATGCCGGCGTCGTGGAGTTTTGTGATTAGGGTGCTGTGGGAGACGGTGTCGAAGGAGGCCGAGAGGTCTAGTAGGATGAGGGCTGCGGTCTCGCCCCAGTCGAGGAGGGAGCGGATGTCATCTGTGGCAGCGAGGAGAGCAGTCTCTGTGCTGTGGTTGCTTTGGAAGCCGGATTGGGAGGCATCCAGGACTTGATTCACTTTGTTGAACTCGGAGAGTTGTGGGTTGATGGTCTTCTCTATGACCTTGGCTGGGAAGGGGAGGAGTGAGATCGGTCTGAAGTTCTTGAGGTCTGTCTGTCTGAGAATGGCTTCTTCAGCAGAGGGTTGATCTCGGCGTGTTTCCAGTCGTCGTGGAGGGTGGCGGTTTTGATGGAGAAGTTGATGGTGCAGCAAAGCTGAGGGGCGATGGCAGCAGCTGCTCTGTGAAAGATGTGGTATGGGCAGGTATCCGTCGGGGCCCCTGAGTGGATGCTCTTCATGGTCTTGAGTAGGACTGAGAGTGTCCTCTGTTGTGAGCGGGGTTCAGCAGAGCACAGTCTGTTGGGGTGTGACTTGATTGTGTATGATGGGGTGGGCGTGGTGGTCAGATCTGGGGTGTGGAAGCTGTTGTAGATCTTCCTAATCTTGAGGTGGAAGAAGGTGCCGAGTTTGTTGCAAAGGTCTTGGGGGGGGGCACGTGTAGGAAGGTGGAATCTGACTGCATGGTTGCCCCCACTTTTTTTCTGGTGTTTTGCTGGTTTTCAACTTAGTTGGACTGGGACCCTGCTATTCAGGGCCCCAGTTTATCTGCTTTCTCTTTAAAATGGATTCCCTGTACCTTAGGTACACCACAGATTGGATTCTGGGGTGCCCTTATAAGTCCCTAGTATATGGTATACTATGTACCCAGGGCATAGGCACCCCAGAGGCCTACCAGGGGCTGAAGCATGTATTATGCCACCCCTGGGCAGCCTTCCAAAATGACACCACAGGACTGCTACAGCAGCCTGAGTAAGGTGGTGCATGCACCCCTTACTGAGATATAGGTTCACTATATCTCACCCTATCACTGCACATATAAACCTATCAGTCACCTCTATGGCAGGCCTTATCAATCCTGAAGGCAGGGTGCTTGGTTTTGTGTGAGAGGGTGCCCATGCATGAGCAGAGCCCCTCTGCAGCCTTCGGAATCCTTCCTCCGGGGTTGTCTGTGAGGCAGCCTGACCATATACTCTTAAGTGCATTATAACCTAGCGGTAAATGCTAACTTTGGGATGGCTGCACGGAAACATTTCGTGTTTGGTGTCAAACACCTTGGAATCATACCCCCACACCAGTAACTGGTGTGGGAGTATGATCCCACACTTCTAGAGGGAGAGACATGACAGCACCGGTATACCCGGTACCAGCTAACAGAGCCCTGGCATCACAAAATGGATGCTGCAGCCACAGACACGAGTCTGGCCCCCTGCTGCTGACCGAAACTCCGGCAGGGGAGGCCTGGACAATAGGTTTACCACCTCCCAGACAGGCTTTAGTGTATTGGGGCTGGGTGGGTGCACTCTCAGAGTGCTTTGAAGTCCTGCACTGGGGGCACATTTGGTGTCTCTGTGCATAGTCCAGTTCAAACCGGTTGCAGGGGCTACCAGCCCCTGATCTGGTGCGAAACTGGACAAAGGAAATGGGTGTAGCCACCCCTCTTTCCAAACCCTCCCATAGGTGGGTCCCCAGAGTATGTCCAACCCCTTCCTTGGGTATAAGAAAGGAACCCCTGGCAACAGGACTTTAGATATCCCTGGACGAAACTCTGAAACTGAATCCTGGACCTTCGACGATCTGTTCAACGCCAGATGACTGAAGAATCTCCCTTGGAGTAAAGGAGTTACTCCCCTGCTTGGCAGGCACCAAAGACGCATCTGACCGGTCTGCATCTCCAAAGCTCCCGCCGGACGCCGAAGACTTTGCAACACAGGAGGTGAGTTTCCTGACTTCCCAGAGGCGGACCCGAGTCCCCAGCAAAGCTGAGACCCGTAGCCCTCGTGGGTACCGTGGAACCGGAACCCCTGGACACCGTGCACATTTGCAAGTGCATATGCTTCTCGTCAAACCTTGAGGCTGTGCTTTGGGTTACTTGTAGCCCTGACCCCGAGCAGTGAATCCACTGAAGATTGCTGGCCTACCCACTGCGAGTGACCCATGGGCCGCCATTTTGTGATTCCTTTTGAGGTCCCGTTGCGATCCCTTGTCCATCAACTTGTGGGTCCCTGAGAAGGGTAACTTTACTTTAATTGGACGTTCCTGGTTGCTCCAGACGTGCCCTGACTCTCCATTGCTTGGGGAGTCCCCAGGACCTTGCTGGTCCGCACCGAAGCATCTTTCCTTTGCCTGCGTGGGTTGCTGTTGCCAAGGTTTGTTGTGTCCAATCTGGGCACCGATGCTGCAGCACTCGACATCCTTTGTGGGACAGCTCGAATCCAGCTCCTGGTTGTCGTCGACACCTCCTGGTCCTCGTGGCTGAAGAGTCAAGCTTCACCTCTTTGTACCTGAAACACCCAACATCGGTGGGCATTCGACTATCGTGCCCCTGGTCACTGGCAAGTGACCCAGACTCTGTCCCCTCTGCTTTCAGGTTCTTCACATCTTGGATCCAGGCTTGGATCTCTTCGGACACTTCGTATCTTCCCGGCAGCAGCACTTCTCTGCAAGCTGCCATTGAAAACGACGACGCGACCCGACACCATTTGACACCTATGCACCCGGCTTCCCTGGGTGAGGTAACACGAGTCCTCCGGTGCTCCCATGGGTGTTGACCCTAGAACTGTTTAAGTCCAAAAGGGTTTGTTCCTAGTCCACTCCGAAGTGTCCCTAAACTTTAAAACTCTAACCGCGACTTTCCCCATAGAAGCTAACGGAGCTCGCGGCTGTGTTCACACACTGCACAAGTCCCCCGTGGGTCCCCTGTGTCACTACCTTGGGTGGTTCCTTGGGGTCCCAGCGATTCTACAGGCTCTAGGCCATGTGTCTAGTCAAGTCGTGTTTCTTATACCACTTACTTAGTATAATGGTTTGGTCTCCCCCTGGAGCCTATCGTGTATTGTGCTATTTACTGTTGATTAAATGCTTGTAACTTGGGTGCTTTGACCTCTAGCCTCAGAAAGAGACTAGTAGGTAGTGTTTTAGAATAAATACATATATTTTATATATATATACCTGGTGTGGATCTCCTTTCATTTGGTCATTCATGAGATTATAGACTGGTAAAACAAACAGCTTTACACTCCTTCAAGACTTAGCCTGAAGGCTGCTCTCCATAGCTACCACTAGGATAGCTTTCAAATAAGGTTGTCTTAAACCTATCATCAATAAGGGGTTGTTTGGACTGGTGCAAGGTGCCCACTATAATTAGTGGACAGCATATACCAGGCCAACTTCTCACAGCACGTCTGTGCTCTCGCTTTTGGGCCTGATGAACTCCTTGATGATGACAAAGAGTTCCTTGCAGTTGTGTGCGTTGGCGTTCATTCTGTCTTTGAGGGCTGTTTTCTTAATGGCTTTCAGGAGGAGGTGGTGTGCGTTGATGGTGGATTTGAAGGTTGCTTGAGTTTCTGCGGTTTTGTTGTGCCTCTATCTCTTCTCGAGATGCCTGCAGGTGTGTCTGGACTTGTGGAGGGTGGGAGTAAACCAGCTGGCCTTCTTGGAGTGTTGTTTGCCTGGTCTTTTCTTGAGGGGTACCAGGGTGTCGGAGCACTTGGAGATCCATTGGTGGAGGTTGCACGCTGCTGTGTTGGCGTCCATGGGCAGTGCAGTGACTAGCTTCTTGAGCCCGATGTTGGGGAGGTTCTCCAGGATGGAGGTGGTGTTCTGGTCACTGGGGTTGAACAGGTGAAAGTTGAGGTCTCTGAGTAGGATGTAGTCGGTGGATGGTAGAGCCTGGGGTGCGATGAGGTCTACGATAGCATCAGTGAAGGGGGGGTCAGAGGCTGGGCGGCCCTGAAGACGAGGGTTCAGCAGAGGGGGGCTTTGGGGTTGGTCCAGATCTAGAAGTGGAGGTGTTCCATGGTCGCCATTGGGTCATTAGAGTGCGTGGTCAGTCGAAGTGTGCTTTTGTGGACAATGGCGATGCCTCCTCCTGGGCGGTCAGGGCAGACCTTGTGGGTGATTTTGTAGATGTAGGGAATGGCGATGTCCGGTCCGGAGCAGGGGTTGGTCCAGGTTTCCGTGAAGAAGGTGATGTCTGGAGTGGTGGCGTTGAGGAGGTCCCAGATTTCTGTGGCGTGTTTGTGGGGGGACTGTACGTTGAGGAGGATGAAGTTTAGCTGGGTGGGTGGGCTGTTGGTCAGCTGGGCGGCGAGAGGAGCTGGTGTGTTGGCATGGCAGAAGGTGCGGTTGCAGTTTCGGCAGGCGAAGGGTCAAAGGATATTCTTCGGTGATGCTAGAAACCAGGCAGCCATGTCCAGGGTTTAGGGTGAGGAGGGTGCTGGTGTCATATCGGTGGAGTGTCCGAGAGGCAGGGTCCTTGGCACTGGGCAAGGTCCTGGCATGGACGGACACACACAGACTTGCCCTTGGTTGCACCTTCGGCGCGCCAGCGGGGCAGCCACTGCGCACAGCTGCCATTAAGTAGTGCTGCGGGGGGCTAGACAGCTGGGGCAATGGAAAAGGGCAGAAAGAGGGACAGAAGCAGCAGAAAAGAGGTACAGGAGGGCAGTCAAGCAGCAGAGCAGTGACACTCTACCACTGGACCACCAGGGATGAGGCGCAGGCAGGAGCCTGCGGGTGGAAGAGGGCTTCAAAATCCTGGCCTCCGGGTCAGAGGAACCGGCAGCAGCAGATAGGGCAGCAGCAGCAACTACCAGATGGCGCTGCATTGTGGAAGGAGCAAGTCCACTAAGGGATAGTCCCCCGTCCACCCAAAAGCGCACTAACAGGGTGCGAAGAAAGGCAGCACCACCCAGTCTCCTCCTCTGATCTAACAGTGGCGACAAGTTCCACTTTCCTCAGTGACCCAGCGAGTAACGGTGGATCAAGATACATGCCCAAGGGCCTGGGCCCGAACCAACCCCTGTGCCCATGGCACCCGCTGTCACCAACGGCCGATATCAGCGACTTGAGCAGTTAGTGGAGTCCCCCACCAGTATTGCGCAGTGTCCTGGGTGATGTGGGTCCTCTGAAGCGCAGGGATTGCTCAGGTCACGGTGTGCGCCACCCACAGGCAGGAGGCCTGGGCCCGACACGACCCCCAGGCCTCCTCTGCTCCCCGCCCAACCTTCTCCTCACCTGGACATCGATACTGGTGCTCAATTGGCCGTGCTCTCTCCGTATCTGTGACTCAACCAGCAGGGCCCTCAGCCAGGCCGGATTTCACAAGCCTGTGTACAGCAGTCGCCGCCAAGTCTGCTGGGGAACCTCCTGATGCAGGTGATGCAACAGGGCCCTCTTAGGCGTGGTCACAGCACGGTTGCAGCCACACAAGTTCGGCGCAGCTCAGGGGCCTCACCCTCCACAGCATCCGGGCAGCTCCACCTCCTCCAGCCTGTGATGCAGAGAGGCATGGCCCACCATCGACAACCTCCTCCATGTACCCCGGTGTAGTGGTGGTGCGTGTTAGGCAATGCATACCTCCCCACGTCGGTGCGTAGGAGTGCCTCTACCGATCACAGCTCCAAGGGGCACCAAGCGGTCTTCCCATACAGGTCAGCAATGTGTCTCCATGCAACCTGCCAGACTTCGCCACCAATTAAGGGAGATCGCGGCCACCTCAATGTATAAAGCCAGGGCCCACAGGCTCGGGTCTGACACGGCCCGCCTCCACATCAGGCCACAGTAACTCCATAGCACCGACACCCCCCACTCCGGGTCTCAGACGCAGGCCCAGCGAGGCCTCCAGCCCCCGGGGATTGTCTGCGCTTCCAGGCATCAGCTGCCATGATGTCACAAGGCTGCTGCAATGAAAACTGCTGCAACACTGTTTTTCCCCAGCAATGCACCACTTTTCATAAATGAGGCCCTCATTCTGCATTTGCTCTTCCCCTGGGACTCAGGCTGGTCATCCTGGCTGTTGGGTGGCTTGGGGGGTTGTTGACATGTGCTGAACTTGGTCCTCGCGGCTCCATTCTGCATCCCAGTGTTTTTTGTTTCCTTGGAGGTGTATTTGTCAGCTCTTTTTGCCTCTAGAGGCTGAAAAGTGACATTGGCTGACTAAGGTTAATTTTTGTGCTGCTAATTGGCTGGCCGCCACTTTTTTAACGCTAGCGTCAAGATTTTTATCGCCATGACGCTAGAGTTAGCAGCAATTTTCGCCGCCCCTAGCTGATCCTAACGTCATGTAACGGCGTATTGTAAATACATCGCAAACATGCCGATGGATCTCGGCGATAGGCAGCGGTAAAAAAAATGCCGCTAAGCAACATCATAACTGTTTAGTGGCAATTCTTGTAACTATACCCCTAGTTTCCCTTGAGCTCATCATCATTGTCAGGTTAATGAATAAGTCCCGTATGGCAGAGGGTCAGTAATCAGTGTCAGCTAGCATTTCAAGCATGTTGGAAAATTGCTTAAAGCCTGTGTCAAGTAACATCGAGATGATGAATCGACGGGTGGATGGGAAGAGCGTGATGATCTGGGGCTTTGTGAGAGGGAAATGCTCAGCTGTTGAGCAGCAGACACCAGCGAATAAAATCAGCCATTCATTCTTGCGCTGTCAAGTGACACGTAGTGGACAGTGCCTGTTGGACCCCTGTGTAAGTAAGTCCGTTTTTATATAGCGCAGCTACTCACCCTTACGGGTCTCAAGGCGCTGGGGGCCGTAGTGGAAATTAAGTGAGCTATTGCCCAGAGTCACATGGTGCTGAGCTGAGCTGCCGCCGGAGCCAGGGATTGAACCGTGAACCCTGTGCTCCGAAGTCAGCTGCCCTGGCCGCTGCACCACACCTCTCCACTCCTGTGGACTAGGGAGGACCCGATAGATAATAAATAGTATGCCGTAAATCCTAGCAACAACAAGCATACACTGGTGCAGCAGTCACTGGGGCAGATAAACTCTACCACATGGCGGAGGGTGGAGTTTTCGCTGACCTGAGTGAGCGAACTCCATGAACTCTGCCAGGGGAGCGAAGTTTGCTGCCCACACCTAGTTATAAGTAAGACTGCTAGCTCTCTAGTCGTTCCTTAGAATACTCTGGGGGCTGCAGTAGAACACACGGCTGCTCCTGCTGGAATGTTTTACTGAGAATGTCAGATTTCATTCTCATATGGCTGAGAAACATAGTGTGAATTTACAGAAAATATGCTTTTATTTTAGCTTCTGGAGCCCCTTCCATAACCTCTATGGGAAAATTATGATAAAACTCTTTTCTTTCAAACATGGTTTATGAAATCCCAGCAGAAGGCTTTTTCACAAATGTATGACAGAATATCGACGGACAGAAAATCGACCTGCAAAAATATCGACACAAAAATATAGAAGTCAAAAATATCGAAGTCCAATCTACATAAAGGTAAGTACAAAAATATCGAAAAAAATATATAGTTGTCAAAAATATCGAAGTTAAAAATATCGTTTTTTAAATGTTTTAATAATAATGTAAAATTAAGTAAATAATACATATAATTAAAATAAATATAGTTAAAAATATTAAAAGATATTTAAAAATAATAACTAATACATTAAATGTTAAAATAAATTAAACATATACATATAAATTAATATATATACTTACTCACATACTGCAACAGTAGAGAAAGTGTTGGATAGCGTAGGGGTAAAAATTACTATTCCCACTCCAGAGAGTTCAACAGTAGGGAAAGAGTTGGATAGCGTAGGGGTAAAAATTACTATTCCCACTCCAGAGAGTGCAACAGTAGGGAAAGCGTTGGATAGCGTAGGGGTAAAAATTACTATTCCCACTCCAGAGAGTGCAATAGTAGGGAAAGCGCTGGATAGCGTAGGGGTAAAAATTACTATTCCCACTCCAGAGAGTGTAACAGTAGGGAAAACGCTGGATAGCGTAGGGGTAAAAATTACTATTCCCACTCCAGAGAGTGCAACAGTAGGGAAAGCGTTGGACAACGTAGATGTTAAAAATAACATACTTATAAATGAAATAAATATTGTAATTAAATAATGATTGATTAATAAATTTAGAAGAAAAAAAACCTACAAATATATCAAAAATAATAATTACTTTAATAATATTAAATACTTCCCACCCTATTCCCCAATAAACACAAACACACTCCACATAAAATTTCACACAATTAAATTAATTTTCAATTAATCAATTAATAAAAATTAATTTGCAATTAATAATTAAATTTAAAAAAATGTCAATAACAATAAATAATATGTAATAACAATTAATAACCAATTAATAATTAATTAACAAACTAAATAATTAGCAATACCAATAAATAATATTTAATAAAAAGTAAGAACCAATTAATAATTAATTAACAACAAAATAATTATTAATACCAATACATGATATTTAATAAAAATTAATAACTAATTAATAATTAATTAACGAAAAATATCAATACCAATAAGTAATATTTAATAAAAATTAATAGCCAATTAAAAATTAATTAACAAACAAATTAATTATCAATACTCAATTTTTCTTAATTAATTACTTAATTACAAATAATTTACTTACCACCCTATTCCCCTAAAAACACACAACCCACTCCAATAATAAATTAATACAAATAAAATAATTATCAATTAATAATAATTAATTACCAATTAATAATTAATTAACAATAAATTAATTATTAATAACAATAATTAAAAATTAATAATTACTTAATCAAAATGTAATTACTTCCCACCTATTCCCCTATAAACCCACAACCTGCTACAGAAATAAAACACAAAATTTTATTAAAATAAATTAATAATTCCTAAAAATTATTATTTAATTTACTATAATTAAATTACTTCCCACCCTATTCCCCTATAAACCCACAACCCGCTACGGTACTAAAACGCAAAATTTACTTTTAAAAAAATTACTAATTTCTAAAAAATGTATACATATATTTAAAAAAACAGTACAATACTTAACAAAAAATATAGAACACATACATATTAAATACATACTAAAATACATAACACTCATATAAATATCGATATTATTAACATTGATAATTTAACTATCGATATTACTAACATCGATATTTGCAACATCGATATTTCTTACCTTAACTTCGATATTCTGGTTGTAGATATTCTTGACTTCGATATTTTGTCCCTACGATATTTAAAACTCGATATAACTGTGCTTCAATATTTAAAAATCGATATTTTGACTGTCCACCCTTTTTCACAGGGTAAAATCACCTTAGCAACAAATGATTTTAATTGTAACTAAAATCTGTTATCACCCTTTCTACGTTCTCCTTTTTGTGACCCTCAAATTCTGCCATTCACTACAATGCATTTCAATTAGATGCTATCATGTATATTGGTCTCAAGATGGCTGCCATCACTTTCTGGTTGAAGTGCTGACAGCCAATCAGATCTCACCATGAGATCTGTGCCTAGGCTCCGCTCAGATATACAAATTTGGATTTCCTTTAATATATCCCAAACTACTGAACGGATTTACACCAAATAACAAAAAGCACAATCTGTGGACAAAAAGCTACCTTTCTGACAAATTCAGTTCAATTCCATCCAGTTGTACGGGCTACAGGTGTGCCTAAAGATTCCATAGGAATTAACAAGGGAAATGCACTTTATTGACCCCCCTTTTACTTGGCCCCTGCTTAACGGATCACCCTGAAACTTTCCATGCACAACTAGAATCAGTAGGACACTTTCTTGAGAAAATGTTGCGAAGATTCGTCAAACGGCGCCAAAGTTAATGGCGAGTCAAAAACGATTTTCCTATGGAAACATAATCCTAAATATAACTAGCTACTGGCCGCCGCCAGGAGGTAATGTATAGATATATAAATATTCACTAAAACACAAAGGTTAAAGTGACATCACAGTGAGGTGAATATGTCAGGGACGAAATTAACGTTTTGAATTTTTAAAAAACACAGAAATTCATCAGTTAAAGTTACTCGAGCTAACTTGAACCCCCGCCATGCACTGCTTATGATCTCACATATTACATCACTCATGACATCGTTTATGACATCACTAGGACATCTCAAATTACATCATTGATGACATCACTGATGACATCCAAGAAGTGCTAGTTTATTTTATAGTTTACATAATGACTGATAATTACCATATTACTTTTCTACCTAATTTGGTACAGCCTGTGTCCAGCTAATGGGTGTAAGTGTTTACAAAACGTATGTGTTTCTAACACATCATAGATGTGTAGGGGTATTAAACACATTATAAATCTTTGTATTCAAGAGTAACTTTGTGTGCAGATGACAGTTGACAACTTGTGTCCAGTATGTTCCACACAAGGTTTTTGATTATACAGAAAAAATTTCCAACATGGCAAAGATTCTACGTAGTAGAAACTAAGGGGCATATTACAATGAAGTGACGGAGCGTGGCGTTAGCCTTCCTGGCTTAACGCCGCACTCCGCCACTTCAGAAACGCAGGGCTGCCCATATTTACAACATTATGTTGCTGCCCTGCTTTTCCCCCTGTGCTGGCGCTAAACTTAGCAGCCTAGCACCAACGCAGGCACCCTTGCAAAATAGTGAAAGGGTCTCTCCGTTTAGGGGAAGATTGTTTATGTGCAGGGAGGTCTCCCTTCCTACACATAAACAATATTTAAATTATGTTTTGTAACTTTTATGTGTGCTGCTTTATGCAGCACACATAGAAGTTTCAAAACATAATTTTTTGGGATTGTTTATGTGCAGGAAGGGAGACCTTCCTGCACATAAACAATCAATGGCAGTTTTCTGTTTTTATGTGTGCTGCACAACGCAGCACACATGGAAACAGCAAAAACGAGGAGAAATAAAGCATTTCTCCTCGTTTTGTGTGTTTAAGATGAGGTTTTTCCTGCTCTTAATTTTGGCACTGCCTCCTATTTACGCTGCCCTTGTAAATAGGGGGCAGCATCAAAATCAATGGGTGTTGCGGAAGAAAGCCCACCGCAACACCCATTGTCCTCCCCTTATTTACAAGGCAGCGTAAAGCCACGTTGTGGTTGTGAATGTGCTTGTTTAGCTTCAAAAGATGGGCTATTTCTAAAGTCAAGGGTGGTACATGCACACCTTAGTTCAAAAGAAGAAGGTGAAGTTCAACTGGTTATTCTGTTTGCGTGCAATTCGGGTATCGCTCTCTGGTCCTTGAGCGTACTTATTGTACCTTGCATAGCGTCCCCCCAGGGGAGACGTCCCCTCCTTGCACAGCTTCTGCTCCAAACTAGTGGAGGAATCCCAATTCAAACACACTTTACACCGTGGGTGCGATTGTAGAATTTATTGGATTCTTCATAAATTCTCTTTCTTTTTCCAATTATGTATATATAGGACTGTGGTTGACAATTCCTGAATCAAAGTAATGTCCCATGGGTTGACTTGTGACTTGTAGTACCAATTGGTCAATCCCAATGCATTTCGGGCTCAAAGGACCCTTCATCAGGGAAATATTCACAATCTGTACAAATGAAGCACATAACGTGGCTGGGTTACCATCACTGGATTCTCAAATACATTAAATTATAGTTATAAGCAAAGTGCGGGAACATCCCCTGTTTTCTGGTGCCACGTGATTTGGTATGGACACTGAATTCGAGAAATATTCTGTGAAAAGGCTTTCCCATAAGAGCAAGCAAAGAGTGTAGAAATATTGCGCATCTAACAGACAAGTCAATATCCATGTAAAATGGGTTATGAAATGTGGTCATGAACTGTGTAATTACCCTTTAATAGCGCCAATACCCAGATGTGAGATGTCAAAAAGCGGGTTAATCGTGAATGTTGCTCAAACATGCTGTTCTGCGCCAAACACGCTTGCGCTGTATAGTTTACTCTGTTATTAGAGTCACTTGTATGTAGTACGGCTCGTGTTGCTGTAGCCGGGCCCACGTAAGTATCCTGTGCACTGATATAGTGCTGGTTATATGGTGATAATGTGCTCTGGATTCGCCTGGTGAGTTAATGGAGAGGAGCATGCTTGTTTGTAAAAACTGCAACCTATAGAATATTATACGAAGTCTTGCCCTAGTGATCGTTACGACGCTGGTGTATCTAGTGCAAAGTACAAAAAGTGTGCTTTGTGACGGGAACGGTGGTTACGATATTAAAATGTGCCGACCCGAATGGTCAACTACTAGTGCATACCTTATGAAATGACCCCAACATGTTACGGCAGTTCCGAGTTGAAAAACTTGAAAAACTTCGTGTCCGAGAAGATCGTAACCACCGTTCCCGTCACAAAGAATAGAATAGAATAGAATAGAATAGGATAGAATAGAATAGGATAGAATAGAATAGAATAGAATAGAATAGGATAGAATAGAATAGAATAGAATAGGATAGAATAGAATAGGATAGAATAGAATAGAATAGAATAGAATAGAATGGAATAGAATAGAATAGAATAGAATAGAATAGAATAGAATAGGATAGAATAGAATAGAATAGAATGGGATGGAATAGAATAGAATAGAATAGAATAGGATAGAATAGAATAGAATAGAATAGATTAGAATAGAATAGAATAGAATAGAATAGAATAGATTAGAATAGAAAGAATAGAATAGAATAGGATAGAATAGAATAGAATAGAATAGATTAGAATAGAATAGAATAGAATAGAATAGATTAGAATAGAAAAGAATAGGATAGAATAGAATAGAATAGAATAGGATAGGATAGAATAGAATAGAATGGGATAGGATAGAATAGGATGGGATGGGATGGAATAGAATAGAATGGGATAGAATAGAATAGAATAGGATAGAATAGAGTAGAATAGAATAGAATAGAATAGAATAGAATAGGATAGGATAGGATAGGATAGAATAGAATAGAATAGAATAGGATAGAATAGAATAGAATAGAATAGAATAGAATAGGATGGAATAGAATAGAATAGAATAGGATAGGATAGAATAGAATAGGATAGAATAGAGTAGAATAGAATAGAATAGAATAGAATAGAATAGGATAGGATAGAATAGAATAGAATGGGATAGAATAGAGTAGAATAGAATAGAATAGAATAGAGTAGAATAGAATAGGATAGAATAGAATAGGATAGGATAGAATAGAATAGAATAGAATAGAATAGGATAGAATAGAATAGAATGGGATAGGATAGAATAGGATGGGATGGGATGGAATAGAATAGAATAGGATAGAATAGAATAGAATAGAATAGAATAGAATAGAATAGATTAGAATAGAAAAGAATAGGATAGAATAGAATAGAATAGAATAGGATAGGATAGGATAGAATAGAATGGGATAGGATAGAATAGGATGGGATGGGATGGAATAGAATAGAATGGGATAGAATAGAATAGAATAGGATAGAATAGAATAGAATAGGATAGAATAGAGTAGAATAGAATAGAATAGAATAGAATAGAATAGAATAGGATAGGATAGAATAGAATAGAATAGAATAGAATAGAATAGAATAGAATAGGATAGAATAGAATAGAATAGAATAGAATAGGATGGAATAGAATAGAATAGAATAGGATAGGATAGAATAGAATAGGATAGAATAGAGTAGAATAGAATAGAATAGAATAGGATAGGATAGAATAGAATGGGATAGAATAGAATAGAATAGAATAGAATAGAATAGAATAGAATAGAGTAGAATAGAATAGGATAGAATAGAATAGGATAGGATAGAATAGAATAGAATAGAATAGAATAGGATAGAATAGAATAGAATGGGATAGGATAGAATAGGATGGGATGGGATGGAATAGAATAGAATAGGATAGAATAGAATAGGATAGAATAGAATAGAATAGAATAGGATAGGATAGAATAGAATAGAATGATAGGATAGGATAGAATGGGATGGGATGGAATAGAATAGAATGGGATAGAATAGAATAGAATAGGATAGAATAGAGTAGAATAGGATAGAATAGAGTAGAATAGAATAGAATAGAATAGAATAGAATAGGATAGGATAGAATAGAATAGAATAGAATATAATAGGATAGAATAGAATAGAATAGAATAGAATAGGATGGAATAGAATAGAATAGAATAGGATAGGATAGAATAGAATAGGATAGAATAGAGTAGAATAGAATAGAATAGAATAGAATAGGATAGGATAGAATAGAATAGAATGGGATAGAATAGAATAGAATAGAATAGGAGTAGAATAGAATAGGATAGAATAGAATAGGATAGGATAGAATAGAATAGAATAGAATAGAATAGAATAGGATAGAATAGAATAGAATGGGATAGGATAGAATAGGATGGGATGGGATGGAATAGAATAGAATAGGATAGAATAGAATAGGATAGAATAGAATAGAATAGAATAGAATAGGATAGAATAGAATAGGATAGAATAGAATAGAATAGAATAGAATAGAATAAGCATTTATAAAACACATAGCTACCCTAAGGCATCCCAGCGCTATTTTCAGACCGCGGACTAGGGGGGCGACTTTACTAGGTGTGAGCTTGGAACAGCCAGGTTTTTAAGAGTTTCCGGAAGGAAAGATGGTTAGATTCCATACGTAGTTGGAGCGGGAGTGAGTTCCAAAGCTTGGCCGTGTTATAAGAGAGAGCGGCCGCCACATCTTGCTCTCTTTATTTTTGGGACAGCAACGAGTGAAAGGTTAGCCGAGCGAAGGCTTCTATTAGGGCACTATGGCACAGCAATGGCTTGGTTAATGGGCGGGCCTTTCCCCCAGAAGGACTTGTGGGTGATGCAAAGGGCCACATTGGGTAACCAATGCAGAGTGTTCAGCGCAAGTTTGGCAGATTGCCGATAGGGGATTTTAAGGATCAGGTGAGCTGCACAGTTCTGGATGACTTGTAGTTTAGAGGTGGTAGACTGAGGGGCTCCGAGGTAGAGCGCGTTTCCGAAGTCTATACGTGATAGAATCAGGGCTTGTACCATTATCTGCCTAGCACAGAATGGGAGAAGAGGAAGAATTTTCCTCAGCATCCTCAAGATACCGAAGCAAGTGGCCGACAGCTTCGTTGCTTGATAATTAAAAGTCAGGGATTGGTCCAACCATATGCCCAGACTCTTGATTTGTTTTTTAGGAACTGGCAGGGGGCCGAGACAATTAGGCCAGAGTAGCCCGGGATTGAAGGTCGGCTTATTGCCTAGAAGCATAAGCTCTGTCTTGTCCCCATTCAACTTCAGACAGGACAGCTCCATCCACTTTGCGACTTTTTCCAGACAAGGGCCCAGGCTAGAGGTCAGGTTTCCTGGGTGGTTTAGAGATACCACCAGTTGTGTATCGTCAGCATAGATAACTATTTTTATGCCAAAAGGGCGGACAATCTCTGCCAATGGGCTCATGTATATGTTGAACAATGTCGGGCTCAGGGAGGACCCCTGCGGCACACCGCAGCTCAGTGGCATCGGTTTAGAGCTGACATTACCCTCAAAAACCTGAAAGAACCGGTCCTCTATAAAAGACCGCATCCAGGTGATGACGCCTCCAGTCACTCCAAGATTCATGAGTCTGAGGATAAACATGTCATGGCTGACAGTGTCGAATGCGGCACTGAGGTCTAACAGGATGATGGCTGCTGTACCACCTTGGTCTAGGATTCGCCTGGATTCTTCAACCACCGCCAACAGAGCGGTTTCCGTTCCATGCTGGGGCCTGAAACCGGTCTGTGAGGGGTGAAGCAGGTTGTTTGATTCTAGGAATCCGGAAAGTAGAGAGTAAACGTGCCTCTCTAATATTTTACTACAGATGGGGAGAAGGGAAATTGGCCGGTAGTTCCCCAGCTGTTCTGGGTCCAAGTTTGGCTTTTGAGCAGCGCCTTGACCATGGCGCATTTCCAAGGAATGGGGACCACTCCAGAGGAGATGGAGGAGTTGATCAGTTCACATATTACCGGCAGGATTGTTCCTGCGGCTGATGTCAGAATCTTAGGGGGGGCCGGGTCCCTAGGGGACCCAGATTTTACGTGGCCCAGGATGGATTCTACGGATTTGGGGTCTACCAGAGGAATATGTTCCAATAGAGCACTGATACTGGATGTGAGGCAAGTCATAGGGGGGCGATCCAGGTGGGCTGATGTGTGGGGAAAAGTGAGATATATGTCATGTATCTTTTTGTGAAAGAATTCCGCTAGATTGTTACATCGCTCAAGAGCGCCCTCCACAGTGGATTGTGGGGATGGAAGCTTGATTAAAGTTTTTGCAATACGGAAAACCTCACGTGGAGAATTGGACGCACGGAGGATTTTTTCACCGTAGAAGGTAGCTTGTGCAGATTTAATTTCCGCTTGGTAAGTTCTAATAGCCTCCCTGTATTTATGTTTCCCAGAGTCTGAGTAGTCTTTCCTCCATTTCCTTTCTAGCTTCTTACAGGTTTGTTTCAGTTCACGTAGTTTGATGGTATACCATGGAGAGAGCTTGGAACTGTCTTTTTTTCTGGCTATTTTTTTGGGGAGGGCTTGCTCAAGGGAGTGTTCAATCCACTTATTGAACTTCTCATTAGCCACTATAGGGTTAGATTCGTAGGAATGTCTAGTGGTATCAAGTGCTAGAACCCACTCATCCAAAGGAAGCTTGGACCATATGCGTTCCCAGCTACTGCTCGTACCAGCTGAGGAAAGTGGGTCTACAATATTCCAGTTCAAGGGAATCAAAAAGTGGTCAGACCACGGGAGTGGTTTGGGATCCCCTACTGAGAATTCCTTGCTATTGATAAATATAGGATCAAGTAGATGGCCTTTAACGTGAGTTGCTCCAGAAACTTTTTGGCTAAATTGGAGCGCTGAGAGATTCCTGACCAGCTCTAGGGCCGCGAGGTTGGAGGGATCATCAAAATGTAGGTTGATGTCTCCTAGGATTGCAAAATTAGCGGGGGAGCTGGATAAATTCGCAGTGCCTTCTGGAAACACTTGAAGACATTGTCCCAGAGCTCCAGGGGGTCGGTAAATTAGCACGCCTGAGAACGTGTGGGTGGGAGAGAAGTTTAATGAGAACACGAGATTCTCGCAATCAGGTAGCAGGTCGACTGAGATGCGACATTTGATCTTATCCTTATATATAATGGCAATCCCGCCTCCCTTACCGCTTCTGCGGTCTAGCTGCTGAATCTGGAAGCCCGGGGGAAGAGTCTCTACAAGTACTGGCTCCGACTCATTATTGAGCCAGGTTTCGGTCAAAAACAAAACGTCGGGGGATTCCTCCTCTAATTGTATCGCAATTTCTGTGGCATGTTTGACTAGGGATCTACAGTTTAAAAGGAACATTTTGTAAGATGTAAAGCTTTTTAAACAGATCTGGGATTTCGGTAAGGGATCGAATTTAAATGAACAATGGGGTCATATGCTTTCCTTCTCAAATGGGAGTGCGGATTGAAGGCAGCTTTCCTTCGTGGTCCCCCTTAGTTCCCATAGGTGATCAGGGCAGTAGACGTAGGTCCTTACAGAAGAGTTAACAGGGGGACTGGCCCCTGGCCCTGACCGGACGCGGACGGCCGCAAACGGGCTTGCCTAGAAGAGTTAACAGGGGGACTGGCCCCTGGCCCCGACCGGACGCGGATGGGCGCAGATGGGCTTGCCTAGAAGAGTTAACAGGGGGACTGGCCCCGACCGGACGCGGACGGGCGCAGACGGGCTTGCCTAGAAGAGTTAACAGGGGGACTGGCCCCTGGCCCCGACCGGACGCGGACGGGCGCAGACGGGCTTGCCTAGAAGAGTTAACAGGGGGACTGGCCCCTTGCCTAGAAGAGTTAACAGGGGACTGGCCCCTGGCCCCTGGCCCCGACCGGACGCGTACGGGCGCAGACGGGCTTGCCTAGAAGAGTTCGATACAAAAGGGGATGATGGACGGAACGTTTGAGCCAATCAAACACTCACCCCCAGTCAACTGATCTGGGTTTAATCCATCATCATTCTTTAGCTCACTCCACCACCCCAGTTCAGACATGGCCATATGCAAATCAGTCTGACCCTGTGCCTCATGGGAACAGTCCAGCCCGAACTGTCAAGCCATGTCTTCCCTGGACCGGAAACAAGCATCCTAGGACCGGTTTCTGGCATTCCAGCCGTCATCAGCCAGGCTTGCTTGAATCCAGTGGCAAAGTGAGCAAGGGACCCACGTCTGGGCATACCCCCGCCAACTTAGGGCGAACAAAGCGATACAAAAGGGGATGATGGACGGAACGTTTGAGCCAATCAAACACTCACCCCCAGTCAACTGATCTGGGTTTAATCCATCATCATTCTTTAGCTCACTCCACCACCCCAGTTCAGACATGGCCATATGCAAATCAGTCTGACCCTGTGCCTCATGGGAACAGTCCAGCCCGAACTGCCAAGCCATGTCTTCCCTGGACAGGAAACAAGCATCCTAGGACCGGTTTCTGGCATTCCAGCCGTCATCAGCCAGGCTTGCTTGAATCCAGTGGCAAAGTGAGCAAGGGACCCACGTCTGGGCATACCACCGCCAACTTAGGGCGAACAAAGCGATACAAAAGGGGATGATGGACGGAACGTTTGAGCCAATCAAACACTCACCCCCAGTCAACTGATCCGGTCCCAGGATGCTTGTTTCCGGTCCAGGGAAGACATGGCTTGGCAGTTCGGGCTGGACTGTTCCCATGAGGCACAGGGTCAGACTGATTTGCATATGGCCATGTCTGAACTGGGGTGGTGGAGTGAGCTAAAGAATGATGATGGATTAAACCCAGATCAGTTGACTGGGGGTGAGTGTTAGATTTGCTCAGGCGCTCCGTCCATCATCCCCTTTGGTATCGCTTTGCCTAGAAGAGTTAACAGGGGGACTGGCCCCTGGCCCCGACCGGACTTGGACGTGCGCAGACGGGCTTGCCTAGAAGAGTTAACAGGGGGACTGGCCCCTGGCCCCGACCGGACGCGGACGGGCGCAGCCGGTCTTCCCTAGAAGAGTTAACAGGGGGACTGGCCCCTGGCCCCGACCGGACGCGGACGGGCGCAGACGGGCTTGCCTAGAAGAGTTAACTGGGGGACTGGCCCCTGGCCCCGACCGGACGCGGACGGGCGCAGACGGGCTTGCCTAGAAGAGTTAACAGGGGGACTGGCCCCTGGCCCCGACCGGACGCGGACGGGCGCAGACGGGCTTGCCTAGAAGAGTTAAAAGGGGGACTGGCCCCTGGCCCCGACCGGACGTGGCGGGCGCAGACGGGCTTGCCTAGAAGAGTTAACAGGGGGACTGGCCCCGACCGGACGCGGACGGGCGCAGACGGGCTTGCCTAGAAGAGTTAACTGGGGGACTGGCCCCTGGCCCCGACCGGACGCGGACGGGCGCAGACGGGCTTGCCTAGAAGAGTTAACAGGGGACTGGCCCCTGCCCCGACCGGACGCGGACGGGCGCAGACGGGCTTGCCTAGAAGAGTTAACAGGAGGACTGGCCCCTGGCCCCGACCGGACGCGGACGGGCGCAGACGGGCTTGCCTAGAAGAGTTAACAGGGGGACTGGCCCCTGGCCCCGACCGGACGCGGACGGGCTCAGACGGGCTTGCCTAGAAGAGTTAACAGGGGGACTGGCCCCTGGCCCCGACCGGACGCGGACGGGCGCAGACGGGCTTGCCTAGAAGAGTTAACAGGGGGACTGGCCCCTGGCCCCGACCGGACGCGGACAGGCGCAGATGGGCTTGCCTAGAAGAGTTAACAGGGGGACTGGCCCCGACCGGACGCGGACGGGCGCAGACGGGCTTGCCTAGAAGAGTTAACTGGGGGACTGGCCCCTGGCCCCGACCGGACGCGGACGGGCGCAGACGGGCTTGCCTAGAAGAGTTAACAGGGGGACTGGCCCCGACCGGACACGGACAGGCGCAGACGGGCTTGCCTAGAAGAGTTAACAGGGAGACTGGCCACTGGCCCCGACCGGACGCGGACGGGCGCAGACGGGCTTGCCTAGAAGAGTTAACAGGGGGACTGGCCCCTGGCCCCGACCGGACGCGGACAGGCGCAGACGGGCTTGCCTAGAAGAGTTAACAGGGGGACTGGCCCCTGGCCCCGACCGGACGCGGACGGGCGCAGACGGGCTTGCCTAGAAGAGTTAACAGGGGGACTGGCCCCGACCGGACGCGGACAGGCGCAGACGGGCTTGCCTAGAAGAGTTAACAGGGGGACTGGCCCCTGGCCCCGACCGGACGCGGACGGGCGCAGACGGGCTTGCCTAGAAGCGTTAACAGGGGGACTGGCCCCTGGCCCCGACCGGACACGGACAGGCACAGACTGGCTTGCCTAGAAGAGTTAACTGGGGGACTGGCCCCTGGCCCCGACCGGACGCGGACGGGCGCAGACGGGCTTGGCTAGAAGAGTTAACAGGGGGACTGGCCCCTGGCCCCGACCGGATGCGGACGGGCGCAGACGGGCTTGCCTAGAAGAGTTAACAGGGGGACTGGCCCCGACCGGACGCGGACAGGCGCAGACGGGATTGCCTAGAAGAGTTAACAGGGGGACTGGCCCCTGGCCCCAACCGGACGCGGACGGGCGCAGACGGGCTTGCCTAGAAGAGTTAACAGGGGGACTGGCCCCTGGCCCCGACCGGACGCGGACGGGCGCAGACGGGCTTGCCTAGAAGAGTTAACAGGGGGACTGGCCCCGACCGGACGCGGACGGGCGCAGACGGGCTTGCCTAGAAGAGTTAACAGGGGGACTTGCCCCTGGCCCCGACCGGACGCGGACGGCCGCAGATGGGCTTGCCTAGAAGAGTTAACAGGGGGACTGGCCCCTGGCCTCGACCGGACGCGGACGGGCGCAGACGGGCTTGCCTAGAAGAGTTAACTGGGGGACTGGCCCCTGGCCCCGACCGGACGCGGACGGGCGCAGACGGGCTTGCCTAGAAGAGTTAACAGGGGGACTGGCCCCTGGCCCCGACCGGACGCGGACGGGCGCAGACGGGCTTGCCTAGAAGAGTTAACAGGGGGACTGGCCCCTGGCCCCGACCGGACGCGGACGGGCGCAGACGGGCTTGCCTAGAAGAGTTAACTGGGGGGACTGGCCCCTGGCCCCGACCGGACGCGGACGGGCGCAGACGGGCTTGCCTAGAAGAGTTAACAGGGGGACTGGCCCCTGGCACCGACCGGACGCGGACGGGCGCAGACGGGCTTGCCTAGAAGAGTTAACAGGGGGACTAACCCCTGGCCCCGACCGGACGCGGACGGGCGCAGACGGGCTTGCCTAGAAGAGTTAACAGGGGAACTGGCCCCTGGCCCGACCGGATGCGGACAGGCGCAGACGGGCTTGCCTAGAAGAGTTTACAGGGGGACTGGCCCCGACCGGACGCGGACAGGCGCAGACGGGCTTGCCTAGAAGAGTTAACAGGGGGACTGGCCCCTGGCCCCGACCGGACGCGGACAGGCGCAGATGGGCTTGCCTAGAAGAGTTAACAGGGGGACTGGCCCCTGGCCCCGACCGGACGCGGACGGGCGCAGACGGGCTTGCCTAGAAGAGTTAACAGGGGGACTGGCCCCTGGCCCCGACCGGACGCGGATGGGCGCAGATGGGCTTGCCTAGAAGAGTTAACAGGGGACTGGCCCCTGGCCCCGACCGGACGCGGACGGGCGCAGACGGGCTTGCCTAGAAGAGTTAACAGGGGGACTGGCCCCTGGCCCCGACCGGACGCGGATGGGCGCAGATGGGCTTGCCTAGAAGAGTTAACAGGGGGACTGGACCCTGGCCCCGACCAGATGTGGACGGGCGCAGACGGGCTTGCCTAGAAGAGTTAACAGGGGACTGGCCCCTGGCCCCGACCGGACGCGGACGGGCGCAGACGGGCTTGCCTAGAAGAGTTAACAGGGGGACTGGCCCCTGGCCCCGACCGGACGCGGACAGGCGCAGACGGGCTTGCCTAGAAGAGTTAACAGGGGGACTGGCCCCGACCGGACGCGGACAGGCGCAGACGGGCTTGCCTAGAAGAGTTAATAGGGGGACTGGCCCCGACCGGACGCGGACGGGCGCAGACGGGCTTGCCTAGAAGAGTTAACAGGGGGACTGGCCCCTGGACCTGACCGGACGCGGACGGGCGCAGACGGGCTTGCCTAGAAGAGTTAACAGGGGACTGGCCCCTGGCCCCGACCGGATGTGGACAGGCACAGACGGGCTTGCCTAGAAGAGTTAACAGGGGGACTGGCCCCGACCGGACGCGGACAGGCGCAGACGGGCTTGCCTAGAAGAGTTAACAGGGGGACTGGCCCCTGGCCCCGACCGGACGCGGACGGGCGCAGACGGGCTTGCCTAGAAGAGTTAACAGGGGGACTGGCCCCTGGCCCCGACCAGACGTGGACGGGCGCAGACGGGCTTGCCTAGAAGAGTTAACAGGGGGAATGGCCCCTGGCCCCGACCGGACGCGGACGGGCGCAGACGGGCTTGCCTAGAAGAGTTAACAGGGGGACTGGCCCCTGGCCCCTGGCCCCGACCGGACGCGGATGGGCGCAGATGGGCTTGCCTAGAAGAGTTAACAGGGGGACTGGCCCCGACCGGACGCGGACGGGCGCAGACGGGCTTGCCTAGAAGAGTTAACAGGGGGACTGGCCCCTGGCCCCGACCGGACGCGGATGGGCGCAGATGGGCTTGCCTAGAAGAGTTAACAGGGGGACTGGCCCCTGGCCCCGACCAGACGTGGACGGGCGCAGACGGGCTTGCCTAGAAGAGTTAACATGGGGACTGGCCCCGACCGGACGCGGACAGGCACAGACTGGCTTGCCTAGAAGAGTTAACTGGGGGACTGGCCCCTGGCCCCGACCGGACGCGGACGGGCGCAGACGGGCTTAGCTAGAAGAGTTAACAGGGGGACTGGCCCCTGGCCCCGACCGGACGCGGACGGGCGCAGACGGGCTTGCCTAGAAGAGTTAACAGGGGGACTGGCCCCGACCGGACGCGGACAGGCGCAGACGGGATTGCCTAGAAGAGTTAACAGGGGGACCGGCCCCTGGCCCCAACCAGACGCGGACGGGCGCAGACGGGCTTGCCTAGAAGAGTTAACAGGGGACTGGCCCCTGGCCCCGACCGGTCGCGGACGGGCGCAGACGGGCTTGCCTAGAAGAGTTAACAGGGGGACTGGACCCGACCGGACGCGGACGGGCGCAGACGGGCTTGCCTAGAAGAGTTAACAGGGGGACTTGCCCCTGGCCCCGACCGGACGTGGACGGCCGCAGATGGGCTTGCCTAGAAGAGTTAACAGGGGGACTGGCCCCTGGCCCCGACCGGACGCGGACGGGCGCAGACGGGCTTGCCTAGAAGAGTTAACTGGGGGACTGGCCCCTGGCCCCGACCGGACGCGGACGGGCGCAGACGGGCTTGCCTAGAAGAGTTAACAGGGGGACTGGCCCCTGGCCCCGACCGGACGCGGATGGGCGCAGACGGGCTTGCCTAGAAGAGTTAACTGGGGGGACTGGCCCCTGGCCCCGACCGGACGCGGACGGGCGCAGACGGGCTTGCCTAGAAGAGTTAACAGGGGGACTGGCCCCTGGCCCCGACCGGACGCGGACGGTCGCAGACGGGCTTGCCTAGAAGAGTTAACAGGGGGATTAACCCCTGGCCCCGACCGGACGCGGACGGGCGCAGACGGGCTTGCCTAGAAGAGTTAACAGGGGAACTGGCCCCTGGCCCCGACCGGATGCGGACAGGCGCAGACGGGCTTGCCTAGAAGAGTTTACAGGGGGACTGGCCCCGACCGGACGCGGACAGGCGCAGACGGGCTTGCCTAGAAGAGTTAACAGGGGGACTGGCCCCTGGCCCCGACCGGACGCGGACGGGCGCAGACGGGCTTGCCTAGAAGAGTTAACAGGGGGACTGGCCCCTGGCCCCGACCGGACGCGGACGGGCGCAGACGGGCTTGCCTAGAAGAGTTAACAGGGGGACTGGCCCCTGGCCCCGACTGGACGCGGACAGGCGCAGATGGGCTTGCCTAGAAGAGTTAACAGGGGGACTGGCCCCTGGCCCCGACCGGACGCGGACGGGCGCAGACGGGCTTGCCTAGAAGAGTTAACAGGGGGACTGGCCCCTGGCCCCGACCGGACGCGGATGGGCGCAGATGGGCTTGCCTAGAAGAGTTAACAGGGGGACTGGCCCCTGGCCCCGACCGGACGCGGACGGGCGCAGACGGACTTGCCTAGAAGAGTTAACAGGGGGACTGGCCCCTGGCCCCGACCGGACGCGGATGGGCGCAGATAGGCTTGCCTAGAAGAGTTAACAGGGGGACTGGCCCCTGGCCCCGACCAGATGTGGACGGGCGCAGACGGGCTTGCCTAGAAGAGTTAACAGGGGGACTGGGCCCTGGCCCCGAACGGACGCAGACGGGCGCAGACGGGCTTGCCTAGAAGAGTTAACAGGGGGACTGGCCCCTGGCCCCGACCGGACGCGGACAGGCGCAGACGGGCTTGCCTAGAAGAGTTAACAGGGGGACTGGCCCCGACCGGACGCGGACAGGCGCAGACGGGCTTGCCTAGAAGAGTTAACAGGGGGACTGGCCCCTGGCCCCGACCGGACGCGGACGGGCGCAGACGGGCTTGCCTAGAAGAGTTAACAGGGGGACTGGCCCCTGGACCCGACCGGACGCGGACGGGCGCAGACGGGCTTGCCTAGAAGAGTTAACAGGGGGACTGGCCCCTGGCCCCGACCGGATGCGGACAGGCGCAGACGGGCTTGCCTAGAAGAGTTAACAGGGGGACTGGCCCCGACCGGACGCGGACAGGCGCAGACGGGCTTGCCTAGAAGAGTTAACAGGGGGACTGGCCCCGACCGGACGCGGACGGGCGCAGACGGGCTTGCCTAGAAGAGTTAACAGGGGGACTGGCCCCTGGCCCCGACCAGACGTGGACGGGCGCAGACGGGCTTGCCTAGAAGAGTTAACAGGGGGAATGGCCCCTGGCCCCGACCGGACGCGGACAGGCGCAGATGGGCTTGCCTAGAAGAGTTAACAGGGGGACTGGCCCCTGGCCCCGACCGGACGCGGACGGGCGCAGACGGGCTTGCCTAGAAGAGTTAACAGGGGGACTGGCCCCTGGCCCGACCGGACGCGGATGGGCGCAGATGGGCTTGCCTAGAATAGTTAACAGGGGGACTGGCCCCTGGCCCCGACCGGACGCGGACGGGCGCAGACGGGCTCGCCTAGAAGAGTTAACAGGGGGACTGGCCCCTGGCCCCGACCGGACGCGGATGGGCGCAGATAGGCTTGCCTAGAAGAGTTAACAGGGGGACTGGCCCCTGGCCCCGACCAGATGTGGACGGGCGCAGACGGGCTTGCCTAGAAGAGTTAACAGGGGGACTGGCCCCTGGCCCCGACCGGACGCGGACGGGCGCAGACGGGCTTGCCTAGAAGAGTTAACAGGGGGACTGGCCCCTGGCCCCGACCGGACGCGGACAGGCGCAGACGGGCTTGCCTAGAAGAGTTAACAGGGGGACTGGCCCCGACCGGACGCGGACAGGCGCAGACGGGCTTGCCTAGAAGAGTTAACAGGGGGACTGGCCCCTGGCCCCGACCGGACGCGGACGGGCGCAGACGGGCTTGCCTAGAAGAGTTAACAGGGGACTGGCCCCTGGACCCGACCGGACGCGGACGGGCGCAGACGGGCTTGCCTAGAAGAGTTAACAGGGGACTGGCCCCTGGCCCCGACCGGATGCGGACAGGCGCAGACGGGCTTGCCTAGAAGAGTTAACAGGGGGACTGGCCCCGACCGGACGCGGACAGGCGCAGACGGGCTTGCCTAGAAGAGTTAACAGGGGGACTGGCCCCTGGCCCCGACCAGACGTGGACGGGCGCAGACAGGCTTGCCTAGAAGAGTTAACAGGGGGAATGGCCCCTGGCCCCGACCGGACGCGGACGGGCGCAGACGGGCTTGCCTAGAAGAGTTAACAGGGGACTGGCCCCTGGCCCCTGGCCCCGACCGGACGCAGATGGGCGCAGATGGGCTTGCCTAGAAGAGTTAACAGGGGGACTGGCCCCGACCGGACGCGGACGGGCGCAGATGGGCTTGCCTAGAAGAGTTAACAGGGGACTGGCCCCTGGCACCGACCGGACGCGGATGGGCGCAGATGGGCTTGCCTAGAAGAGTTAACAGGGGAACTGGCCCCTGGCCCCGACCAGACGTGGACGGGCGCAGACGGGCTTGCCTAGAAGAGTTAACAGGGGGACTGGCCCCGACCGGACGCGGACAGGCGCAGACGGGCTTGCCTAGAAGAGTTAACAGGGGGACTGGCCCCTGGCCCGGACCGGACGCGGACGGGCGCAGACGGGCTTGCCTAGAAGAGTTAACAGGGGGACTGGCCCCTGGCCCCGACCGGACGCGGACAGGCGCAGACGGGCTTGCCTAGAAGAGTTAACAGGGGGACTAGCCCCTGGCCCCGACCGGACGCGGACTGGCGCAGACGGGCTTGCCTAGAAGAGTTAACAGGGGGACTGGCCCCTGGCCCCGACCGGACGCGGACGGGCGCAGACGGGCTTGCCTAGAAGAGTTAACAGGGGGACTGGCCCCTGGCCCCGACCGGACGCGGACGGGCGCAGACGGGCTTGCCTAGAAGAGTTAACAGGGGACTGGCCCCTGGCCCCGACCGGACGCGGACGGGCGCAGATGGGCTTGCCTAGAAGAGTTAACTGGGGGACTGGCCCCTGGCCCCGACCGGACGCGGACGGGCGCAGACGGGCTTGCCTAGAATAGTTAACAGGGGACTGGCCCCTGGCCCCGACCGGACGCGGATGGGCGCAGATGGGCTTGCCTAGAAGAGTTAACAGGGGGACTGGCCCCGACCGGACGCGGACGGGCGCAGACGGGCTTGCCTAGAAGAGTTAACAGGGGACTGGCCCTGGCCCCGACCGGACGCGGATGGGCGCAGATGGGCTTGCCTAGAAGAGTTAACAGGGGGACTGGCCCCGACCGGACGCGGACGGGCGCAGACGGGCTTGCCTAGAAGAGTTAACAGGGGGACTGGCCCCTGGCCCCGACCGTACGCGGACGGGCGAAGACGGGCTTGCCTAGAAGAGTTAACAGGGGGACTGGCCCCTGGCCCCGACCGGACGCGGACGGGCGCAGACGGGCTTGCCTAGAAGAGTTAACAGGGGGACTGGCCCCTGGCTCCGACCGGACGCGGACGGGCGCAGATGGGCTTGCCTAGAAGAGTTAACTGGGGGACTGGCCCCTGGCCCCGACCGGACGCGGACGGGCGCAGACGGGCTTGCCTAGAAGAGTTAACAGGGGGACTGGCCCCTGGCCCCGACCGGACGCGGATGGGCGCAGATGGGCTTGCCTAGAAGAGTTAACAGGGGGACTGGCCCCGACCGGACGCGGACGGGCGCAGACGGGCTTGCCTAGAAGAGTTAACAGGGGGACTGGCCCCTGGCCCCGACCGGACGCGGATGGGCGCAGATGGGCTTGCCTAGAAGAGTTAACAGGGGGACTGGCCCCGACCGGACGCGGACGGGCGCAGACGGGATTGCCTAGAAGAGTTAACAGGGGACTGGCCCCTGGCCCCGACCGGACGCGGACAGGCGCAGATGGGCTTGCCTAGAAGAGTTAACAGGGGGACTGGCCCCGACCAGACACGGACAGGCGCAGACGGGCTTGCCTAGAAGAGTTAACAGGGAGACTGGCCCCTGGCCCCGACCGGACGCGGACGGGCGCAGACGGGCTTGCCTAGAAGAGTTAACAGGGGGACTGGCCCCTGGCCCCGACCGGACGCGGATGGGCGCAGAGGTGCTTGCCTAGAAGAGTTAACAGGGGGACTGGCCCCTGGCCCCGACCGGACGCGGACGGGCGCAGACGGGCTTGCCTAGAAGAGTTAACAGGGGGACTGGCCCCGACCGGACGCGGACAGGCGCAGACGGGCTTGCCTAGAAGAGTTAACAGGGGGACTGGCCCCTGGCCCCGGACGGGCGCAGACGGGCTTGCCTAGAAGAGTTAACAGGGGGACTGGCCCCTGGCCCTGACCGGACGCGGACGGGCGCAGACGGGCTTGCCTAGAAGAGTTAACAGGGGGACTGGCCCCTGGCCCCGGACGGGTGCAGACGGGCTTGCCTAGAAGAGTTAACAGGGGGACTGGCCCCTGGCCCCGACCGGACGCGGACGGGCGCAGACGGGCTTGCCTAGAAGAGTTAACAGGGGGACTGGCCCCTGGCCCCGACCGGACGCGGACGGGCGCAGACGGGCTTGCCTAGAAGAGTTAACAGGGGACTGGCCCCTGGCCCCGACCGGACGCGGATGGGCGCAGATGGGCTTGCCTAGAAGAGTTAACAGGGGGACTGGCCCCTGGCCCCGACCAGATGTGGACGGGCGCAGACGGGCTTGCCTAGAAGAGTTAACAGGGGGACTGGCCCCTGGCCCCGACCGGACGCGGACGGGCGCAGACGGGCTTGCCTAGAAGAGTTAACAGGGGGACTGGCCCCTGGCCCCGACCGGACGCGGACAGGCGCAGACGGGCTTGCCTAGAAGAGTTAACAGGGGACTGGCCCCTGGCCCCGACCGGACGCGGACGGGCGCAGACGGGCTTGCCTAGAAGAGTTAACAGGGGGACTGGACCCGACCGGACGCGGACGGGCGCAGACGGGCTTGCCTAGAAGAGTTAACAGGGGACTGGCCCTGGCCCCGACCGGATGCGGACAGGCGCAGACGGGCTTGCCTAGAAGAGTTAACAGGGGGACTGGCCCCGACCGGACGCGGACAGGCGCAGACGGGCTTGCCTAGAAGAGTTAACAGGGGACTGGCCCCTGGCCCCGACCGGACGCGGACGGGCGCAGACGGGCTTGCCTAGAAGAGTTAACAGGGGACTGGCCCCTGGCCCCGACCAGACGTGGACGGGCGCAGACGGGCTTGCCTAGAAGAGTTAACAGGGGGAATGGCCCCTGGCCCCGACCGGACGCGGACGGGCGCAGACGGGCTTGCCTAGAAGAGTTAACAGGGGACTGGCCCCTGGCCCCTGGCCCCGACCGGACGCGGATGGGCGCAGATGGGCTTGCCTAGAAGAGTTAACAGGGGGACTGGCCCCGACCGGACGCGGACGGGCGCAGACGGGCTTGCCTAGAAGAGTTAACAGGGGACTGGCCCCTGGCCCCGACCGGACGCGGATGGGCGCAGATGGGCTTGCCTAGAAGAGTTAACAGGGGGACTGGCCCCTGGCCCCGACCAGATGTGGACGGGCGCAGACGGGCTTGCCTAGAAGAGTTAACAGGGGGACTGGCCCCGACTGGACGCGGACAGGCGCAGACGGGCTTGCCTAGAAGAGTTAACAGGGGGACTGGCCCCTGGCCCCGACCGGACGCGGACGGGCGCAGACGGGCTTGCCTAGAAGAGTTAACAGGGGGACTGGCCCCTGGCCCCGACCGGACGAGGACAGGCGCAGACGGGCTTGCCTAGAAGAGTTAACAGGGGACTAGCCCCTGGCCCCGACCGGACGCGGACTGGCGCAGACAGGCTTGCCTAGTAGAGTTAACAGGGGGACTGGCCCCTGGCCCCGACCGGACGCGGACGGGCGCAGACGGGCTTGCCTAGAAGAGTTAACAGGGGGACTGGCCCCTGGCCCCGACCGGACGCGGACGGGCGCAGACGGGCTTGCCTAGAAGAGTTAACAGGGGACTGGCCCCTGGCCCCGACCGGACGCGGACGGGCGCAGATGGGCTTGCCTAGAAGAGTTAACTGGGGGACTGGCCCCTGGCCCCGACCGGACTCGGACGGGCGCAGACGGGCTTGCCTAGAAGAGTTAACAGGGGGACTGGCCCCTGGCCCCGACCGGACGCGGATAGGCGCAGATGGGCTTGCCTAGAAGAGTTAACAGGGGGACTGGCCCCGACCGGACGTGGACGGGCGCAGACGGGCTTGCCTAGAAGAGTTAACAGGGGGACTGGCCCCGACCGGACGCGGATGGGCGCAGATGGGCTTGCCTAGAAGAGTTAACAGGGGACTGGCCCCGACCGGACGCGGACGGGCGCAGGCGGGCTTGCCTAGAAGAGTTAACAGGGGACTGGCCCCTGGCCCCGACCGGACGCGGACGGGCGCAGACGGGCTTGCCTAGAAGAGTTAACAGGGGACTGGCCCCTGGCCCCGACCGGACGCGGACGGGCGCAGACGAGCTTGCCTAGAAGAGTTAACAGGGGGACTGGCCCCTGGCCCCGACCGGACGAGGACGGGCGCAGATGGGCTTGCCTAGAAGAGTTAACTGGGGGACTGGCCCCTGGCCACGACCGGACGCGGACGGGCGCAGACGGGCTTGCCTAGAAGAGTTAACAGGGGGACTGGCCCCTGGCCCCGACCGGACGCGGATGGGCGCAGATGGGCTTGCCTAGAAGAGTTAACAGGGGGACTGGCCCCGACCGGACGCGGACAGGCGCAGACGGGCTTGCCTAGAAGAGTTAACAGGGGGACTGGCCCCTGGCCCCGACCGGACGCGGATGGGCGCAGATGGGCTTGCCTAGAAGAGTTAACAGGGGGACTGGCCCCGACCGGACGCGGACGGGCGCAGACGGGCTTGCCTAGAAGAATTAACAGGGGGACTGGCCCCTGGCCCCGACCGGACGCGGATGGGCGCAGATGGGCTTGCCTAGAAGAGTTAACAGGGGGACTGGCCCCGACCGGACGCGGATGGGCGCAGATGGGCTTGCCTAGAAGAGTTAACAGGGGGACTGGCCCCGACCGGACGCGGACGGGCGCAGACGGGCTTGCCTAGAAGAGTTAACAGGGGGACTGGCCCCTGGCCCCGACCCGACGCGGACGGGCGCAGACGGGCGCGCCTGCTGCGCGTCGTGGTCGGCATTGCACTAAAATAGGCTGAGCAGCTGGTCCGCCCCCCTGCCTCCTGGCCGGAAGTGATGCCCTTGTTGCCACCAGCCCCTCCACACAATCGGGAAACCCGTGGTGGACCGAGGGCGGGGCGGAAGGTTCCTGCCGGTAGCTAGAGGGCGAGAGTGCGAGGATGGAGGTAAAGTGCAATTGCGGCCAAGTTATTTCAAAGAACGGCTAAAACAATGTAGCTAAACGACTGAAATTCAGATTGTGCAAAGCGCAAGATAAAACAAGTAATGAGCAGGTACTTGGGGCCTGATTCACAGAACTAACTTACGTCAAAAACGTAAAGTTAGTACTTTTGGTATTCACAGAATGAACTTACTCATTTCGGTATTCACAGAAGTTAGTAGTCCTAACTTTAGGACTCCTAAATGCCTTCTGTGAATACCGAAAGTCTTAAAGTTAGGATTTTTCTCAGTTTAGGAGTAGTAAAGTTAGGACTCCTAACTTCAGGACTCCTAAATGCCTTCTGTGAATACCAAAAGTCTTGAAGTTAGGATTTTTCTCAGTTTAGGAGTCGTAAGTTAGGACTCCTAACTTTAGGACTCCTAAATGCCTTCTGTGAATACCGAAAGTCTTGAAGTTAGGATTTTTCTCAGTTTAGGAGTAGTAAAGTTAGGACTCCTAACTTCAGGACTCCTAAATGCCTTCTGTGAATACCAAAAGTCTTGAAGTTAGGATTTTTCTCAGTTTAGGAGTCGTAAGTTAGGACTCCTAACTTTAGGACTCCTAAATGCCTTCTGTGAATACCGAAAGCCTTGAAGTTAGGATTTTTCTCAGTTTAGGAGTAGTAAAGTTAGGACTCCTAACTTCAGGACTCCTAAATGCCTTCTGTGAATACCAAAAGTCTTGAAGTTAGGATTTTTCTCAGTTTAGGAGTCGTAAAGTTAGGACTCCTAACTTTAGGACTCCTAAATGCCTTCTGTGACTACCGAAAGTCTTGAAGTTAGGATTTTCTCAGTTTAGGAGTAGTAAAGTTAGGACTCCTAACTTTACTACTCCTAAACTGAGAAAATCCTAACTTTAAGATTTTCGGTATTCACAGAAGGCATTTAGGAGTCCTAAAGTTAGGACTACTAACTTCTGTGAATACCGAAATGAGTAAGTTCATTCTGTGAATACCAAAATGAGTAAGTGTATTCTGTGAATACCAAAAAGTACTAACTTTACGTTTTTGACGTAAGTTAGTTCTGTGAATCAGGCCCTTGGTCTTTTTTTAAAAACGAGTAATTACAGCAGATTTGAGCCAAAGTTTGGTGGCAAGTAAGGAGTTTTACTCTAGCACTAGATACACCAGCGTCGTAACGATCACTAGGGCAAGACTTCGTATAATATTCTATAGGTTGCAGTTTTTACAAACAAGCATGCTCCTCTCCATTAACTCACCAGGCGAATCCAGAGCACATTATCACCATATAACCAGCACTATATCAGTGCACAGGATACTTACGTGGGCCCGGCTACAGCAACACGAGCCGTACTACATACAAGTGACTCTAATAACAGAGTAAACTATACATCCCGAGCGTGTTTGGCGCAGAACAGCATGTTTGAGCAACATTCACGATTAACCCGCTTTTTGACATCTCACATCTGGGTATTGGCGCTATTAAAGGGTAATTACACAGTTCATGACCACATTTCATAACCCATTTTACATGGATATTGACTTGTCTGTTAGATGCGCAATATTTCTACACTCTTTGCTTGCTCTTATGGGAAAGCCTTTTCACAGCATATTTCTCGAATTCAGTGTCCATACCAAATCACGTGGCACCAGAAAACAGGGGATCTTCCCGCACTTTGCTTATAACTATAATTGAATGTATTTGAGAATCCAGTGATGGTAACCCAGCCACGTTATGTGCTTCATTTGTACAGATTGTGAATATTTCCCTGATGAAGGGCCCTTAGAGCCCGAAATGCATTGGGATTGACCAATTGGTCCTACAAGTCACAAGTCAACCCATGGGACATTACTTTGATTCAGGAATTGTCAACCACAGTCCTATATATACATAATTGGAAAAAGAAAGAGAATTTATGAAGAATCCAATAAATTCTACAATCGCACCCACGGTGTAAAGTGTGTTTGAATTGGGATTCCTCCACTAGTTTGGAGCAGAAGCTGTGCAAGGAGGGGACGTCTCCCCTGGGGGGGACGCTATCTATAAAGTTCCCACCACAGCATGAAGGCTGCAGGTAGTATGATCTTTAGCATGTTCAGACCGTGGTTATTTTAAGTGAATAGTGTCTTTTTGACAAGTGGTGCATAGAGTGAAGGCTGCTCTAAATAGATACTTTTTAATACTCTGTGGTATATTTCTCATGAGAGTTTCACTGTCTGCAAACAGTGTGGTACAGAGTAAACTCTCTCCATAGATTAAATACTGTTTACAGTACCCACTTTTCTACGCATATCAACTTCATTTCTCATTGTAGGTTTGGTGACAGGAGTAAAGACTCAATAGGAATTAGCAGAGGAAATGCACTTTTTTTGCCCCTCTACTCCTGAGGTGTTTGGGAGTAGCCCTAGACCTCTTCCTGGTCTGGTCAGCCACGCCCCCATCACTCCCCCACCACTGCCACAGCACAGAGGGATCGCTCCCAGCCCTCCAAGCCGAACAGTAGCGGTTTGAGCATAGTCCCTGCCAGTCCTTCTGCTGTGCTCTGCGCCTTCCTCTGGGGCCTGCTTGCCTCCTTTGCTATCTCTCTCAGTGCCCCCTTTCCGCTTCTGCTCCTTTCCTTTTTCGCTCTCTGTGCCCTTTCTTTTCCCATCTGCTCCACTTCTCTTCTTCCTCAGTGCCCTTCAGTTTCTCATTCACTCCGTCTCTTTTCTCTCTCTGTGCCCTTTGTCTTCACTTTAGCTCCATTTCTTTTTCACTCTCACTGCCCTCTATTCTCTTTTCATGCCCCCTGACTCGCCGCTCTCCCACCTCCACCTCTGCCCCAGTGCCACGCTCCTTTCCACGCCGCCGACTGGTTAGTTATGATCTCCACCTCCTCGCCCTGCCCCTGCCCTCTCGCCTCCCAGACTGCCCCTCCAACCTCCCAGGGCTACTTAACGGAGGCCACTGCACGGCCGCACTAAAGGCAAGTCTGTCTGCGACCGTCCGCACCTGGACCGCTCATTGCCATCATCCACAAGAACTCTCCTCAACTGCACCGCCTCAGACGTCGCCAAATTGATGAAGACCGACTGCCAAAAACTCATCTTCAGAAACAAGCCCTCCTCCTGGAGCCACATCTAGTGGCCCCTCGCACGCACACTCAGCATCGCGCCCACCGACACAATCATGCACGCAACCTCAGAATCCTCCTGGGCACCCATCTTACCATGAAGCAACAGATAAACGTTGTCTCCTCTGCCTGCTTCCAAACCTGCTGCATGCTCCGCAAGATCTCCCAATGGATCCCCATCTCTACCAGGAAGCCAGTCGCCCAAGCACTCATCTCCAGCCAACTCGACTATGGCAAAACACTCTACGCAGAAACAACCAAACAGCTCCTGAATCGCCTGCAAACCATCCAGAACTCGGCGGCAAGGCTCATCCTCGACCGCTGCAGAACAACCAGCATCACCCCTCACCTCAGAGCTCTCCACTGGATCCCCGAACAGGAAAGATGCCTCTTCAAACTCCTTACGCACGCCTACAAAGCCCTCCATAAATATGGACCTGCCCACATCAACAACCACCTGACATTCCACCAACCGACCAGAGAGCTCCAATCCTCCCCCCTTGCCTTGGCCCATATACCCCGCATCCGTCGTAGCCGCTGTGGAGGCCATTCCTTCTCCTACCTCACTGTAAGTCCTGGAACGACCTCCACCTACACCTGCTCACCTCCTCATCTCTGAAGGACTTCAAGAAGCAGCTCAAGACTTGGCCCTTCGACCACCATCACTCTCTGACCAAGGTTCGGACAACCTTTCAGCACCTGGAGACCTCCCGAGGTGATAAGCCGTGCTCTACAAGACCCCATGATTGATTGTTTGATTGACTGTGAGGGGTTTGATACAGACAAAAGCTGTCAGGGCGTTGATTTTGGAACAGACATTGAGTATCTTGAGGAACTTGGCTTTCTCTGGACAGTTGTATACATATTGAACACTGTGTGCAATGAGGGTTCCCATACATCTGCTGGTGATTGTTAATGGGAACTACGCTACCCGTGAAGTGTATGGTATAGTGTCAATGTTCCACATAATCCATGCTCTCTACATCTAAGGGAGTAGTATCTGTGAGGGCATTGATGATGCTTCATACTGTTCTAAACAATTTTGTTCTTATTTTCAGGCCTCTAATGCCATACTAGTGTATTGAGTAATGTGTACAAAAGAAGCTTGGACGATGACATTAGTGATGTCATCAATGATGTAATTTGAGATGTCATCAGTGATGTCATAGAACATACCATGAGTCTGGTCTGGTGGCTCAGTGGACTAATACGTCACCTGCAGGGGCCTGTGTTTGATCTCATGGTCACACGTTCAAATCACAGTGGGACCCCTCAGCCTTTCATCTTTCTGAGGTCAATAAAATGAGTACCATTTAGTTGGGTAACAATAAACATCTGTTATTCAGTGCCAAGATGCCTACGGGTGAAAGTGCGCTTTACAAATACACGTTATGTTTCTCTGAGGTCATAAGCAGTGCACGGCGTGGGCGCAAGTTATATTTAGCTGTGTTAACTATGACTCGTCAATTTCAATTTTTGTTTTGCTCAGAATGTTGATGTTGTCACTGACATTCACCTAACTATAACGTTACTTTAACCTCTGGATTTTTCAGTGAATTTCCAAGTTTATTTTTAAATGAATAGGTCTTATATTCACACCTATCTATAACGTTAATTAATTCTTTAGTATTTTCAGTGAATTTCTAGGTTTTTTTTTTTACATAAAGTAATTTTTTATTACCATACTTAAAGACAACCCCCGCTGCATATGGCCTTTGGCCGTGCGAGGCGGGGGGTTGCCCACAGGGCCTGGCCAATTTTGAAAACCCCCCACAGGCCGCCAACTCCACACTGCTAACGGTCTTTGACCGTGCACAGCAGGATTCGGCAGCAGGGCCTGCGACCAGGCCCTGTGGCCAGCCCACTTCGAGGGAATATAGCACATTACAACGCGATGTATTACATCTTGAGCTTTTACAACTCGGTCGTTACAACGACCGCGTTGTTAGTACGCGATATACATTTACATCACAATTCATTAGAACGACTTGCTGTAGGGGGCGCACTGGACTTAAGAATAGTATTATTTACTATTCCTACTCCAGTTTGCGCAACAGTAGGGAAGGTGTTGGAATTAATTTCCAATACCTTAGCGCCCTCCTACAGTCTTGAGTTCTGCTGTTTTTACAGGAAGGATGAGTGCAGGGGTCCCTGTCCAATGACAGGAAGGGCCAGAGGGGAGGATGCACTGCCTCGTGGCCAGAAAAGGCAAGCAAGGAAGTAGAACAGTAGGTAAGAGTGTAGGTAAATCTGTATGTACACATGTGAGTACATCTGTAGGTACACATGTGAGTACATCTGCATGGCCGCTCCTTTGCAGCGATCACCCTTGACCCTATAAGAGCTTCTTGCAGAGAGGTAGGTAAATCCCTTTCTCACAGATGTATTTGAACCCTACTCCCTCCAGCAGATGGATCCGTCTACTACACTCGTAGTGTCACGCTGGTTCCAATCTGGACCCAAGTGAAAGTGACAGCAAAGATTTGAGAAATATCTCCATGCCAATAGTGGGCGATCAGTTGTGTCTTCTCCCAGGCTCCTCCCATCATGACCCAGGACAATCTGATGTCAAGACTAGAATAGAGTCAACTGGAAGCTGCTGTAAACAGGAATCCCTTCTGGAAGGCACCAGGTGACCTTTGAGCTTTAAATGTGAGATGGAAATACAGTGTGTTGTACTGAGGAGAAACCAGCTGCAGCTCCCTCAAGATCTGGGCCTGTTGTACTGAGGAGAAACCAGCTGCAGCTCCCTCAAGATCTGGGCCTGTTGTACTGAGGAGAAACCAGCTGCAGCTCCCTCAAGATCTGGGCCTGTTGTACTGAGGAGAAACCAGCTGCAGCTCCCTCAAGATCTGGGCCTGTTGTACTGAGGGGAAACCAGCTGCAGCTCCCTCAAGATCTGGGCCTGTTGAACTGAGGGGAAACCAGCTGCAGCTCCCTCAAGATCTGGGCCTGTTGAACTGAGGAGAAACCAGCTGCAGCTCCCTCAAGATCTGGGCCTGTTGTACTGAGGAGAAACCAGCTGCAGCTCCCTCAAGATCTGGGCCTGTTGTACTGAGGAGAAACCAGCTGCAGCTCCCTCAAGATCTGGGCCTGTTGTACTGAGGAGAAACCAGCTGCAGCTCCCTCAAGATCTGGGCCTGTTGTACTGAGGAGAAACCAGCTGCAGCTCCCTCAAGATCTGGGCCTGTTGTACTGAGGAGAAACCAGCAGCAGCTCCCTCAAGATCTGGGCCTGTTGTACTGAGGAGAAACCAGCAGCAGCTCCCTCAAGATCTGGGCCTGTTGTACTGAGGAGAAACCAGCTGCAGCTCCCTCAAGATCTGGGCCTGTTGTACTGAGGAGAAACCAGCAGCAGCTCCCTCAAGATCTGGGCCTGTTGTACTGAGGAGAAACCAGCAGCAGCTCCCTCAAGATCTGGGCCTGTTGTACTGAGGAGAAACCAGCAGCAGCTCCCTCAAGATCTGGGCCTGTTGTACTGAGGAGAAACCAGCAGCAGCTCCCTCAAGATCTGGGCCTGTTGTACTGAGGAGAAACCAGCTGCAGCTCCCTCAAGATCTGGGCCTGTTGTACTGAGGAGAAACCAGCTGCAGCTCCCTCAAGATCTGGGCCTGTTGTACTGAGGAGAAACCAGCAGCAGCTCCCTCAAGATCTGGGCCTGTTGTACTGAGGAGAAACCAGCAGCAGCTCCCTCAAGATCTGGGCCTGTTGTACTGAGGAGAAACCAGCAGCAGCTCCCTCAAGATCTGGGCCTGTTGTACTGAGGAGAAACCAGCAGCAGCTCCCTCAAGATCTGGGCCTGTTGTACTGAGGAGAAACCAGCAGCAGCTCCCTCAAGATCTGGGCCTGTTGTACTGAGGAGAAACCAGCTGCAGCTCCCTCAAGATCTGGGCATGTTGTACTGAGGAGAAACCAGCTGCAGCTCCCTCAAGATCTGGGCCTGTTGTACTGAGGAGAAACCAGCTGCAGCTCCCTCAAGATCTGGGCCTGTTGTACTGAGGGGAAACCAGCTGCAGCTCCCTCAAGATCTGGGCCTGTTGAACTGAGGAGAAACCAGCTGCAGCTCCCTCAAGATCTGGGCCTGTTGTACTGAGGAGAAACCAGCTGCAGCTCCCTCAAGATCTGGGCCTGTTGTACTGAGGAGAAACCAGCTGCAGCTCCCTCAAGATCTGGGCCTGTTGTACTGAGGAGAAACCAGCTGCAGCTCCCTCAAGATCTGGGCCTGTTGTACTGAGGAGAAACCAGCAGCAGCTCCCTCAAGATCTGGGCCTGTTGTACTGAGGAGAAACCAGCAGCAGCTCCCTCAAGATCTGGGCCTGTTGTACTGAGGAGAAACCAGCTGCAGCTCCCTCAAGATCTGGGCCTGTTGTACTGAGGAGAAACCAGCAGCAGCTCCCTCAAGATCTGGGCCTGTTGTACTGAGGAGAAACCAGCAGCAGCTCCCTCAAGATCTGGGCCTGTTGTACTGAGGAGAAACCAGCAGCAGCTCCTAAAGATCTGGGCCTGTTGTACTGAGGAGAAACCAGCAGCAGCTCCCTCAAGATCTGGGCCTGTTGTACTGAGGAGAAACCAGCTGCAGCTCCCTCAAGATCTGGGCCTGTTGTACTGAGGAGAAACCAGCAGCAGCTCCCTCAAGATCTGGGCCTGTTGTACTGAGGAGAAACCAGCAGCAGCTCCCTCAAGATCTGGGCCTGTTGTACTGAGGAGAAACCAGCAGCAGCTCCCTCAAGATCTGGGCCTGTTGTACTGAGGAGAAACCAGCAGCAGCTCCCTCAAGATCTGGGCCTGTTGTACTGAGGAGAAACCAGCAGCAGCTCCCTCAAGATCTGGGCCTGTTGTACTGAGGAGAAACCAGCAGCAGCTCCCTCAAGATCTGGGCCTGTTGTACTGAGGAGAAACCAGCTGCAGCTCCCTCAAGATCTGGGCATGTTGTACTGAGGAGAAACCAGCTGCAGCTCCCTCAAGATCTGGGCCTGTTGTACTGAGGAGAAACCAGCTGCAGCTCCCTCAAGATCTGGGCCTGTTGTACTGAGGAGAAACCAGCAGCAGCTCCCTCAAGATCTGGGCCTGTTGTACTGAGGAGAAACCAGCTGCAGCTCCTCAAGATCTGGGCCTGTTGAACTGAGGAGAAACCAGCTGCAGCTCCCTCAAGATCTGGGCCTGTTGTACTGAGGAGAAACCAGCTGCAGCTCCCTCAAGATCTGGGCCTGTTGTACTGAGGAGAAACCAGCTGCAGCTCCCTCAAGATCTGGGCCTGTTGTACTGAGGAGAAACCAGCTGCAGCTCCCTCAAGATCTGGGCCTGTTGTACTGAGGGGAAACCAGCAGCAGCTCCCTCAAGATCTGGGCCTGTTGTACTGAGGAGAAACCAGCAGCAGCTCCTCAAGATCTGGGCCTGTTGTACTGAGGAGAAACCAGCAGCAGCTCCCTCAAGATCTGGGCCTGTTGTACTGAGGAGAAACCAGCTGCAGCTCCCTCAAGATCTGGGCCTGTTGTACTGAGGGGAAACCAGCAGCAGCTCCCTCAAGATCTGGGCCTGTTGTACTGAGGAGAAACCAGCTGCAGCTCCCTCAAGATCTGGGCCTGTTGTACTGAGGAGAAACCAGCTGCAGCTCCCTCAAGATCTGGGCCTGTTGTACTGAGGAGAAACCAGCTGCAGCTCCCTCAAGATCTGGGCCTGTTGTACTGAGGAGAAACCAGCTGCAGCTCCCTCAAGATCTGGGCCTGTTGTACTGAGGAGAAACCAGCAGCAGCTCCCTCAAGATCTGGGCCTGTTGTACTGAGGAGAAACCAGCTGCAGCTCCCTCAAGATCTGGGCCTGTTGTACTGAGGAGAAACCAGCTGCAGCTCCCTCAAGATCTGGGCCTGTTGTACTGAGGAGAAACCAGCTGCAGCTCCCTCAAGATCTGGGCCTGTTGTACTGAGGAGAAACCAGCTGCAGCTCCCTCAAGATCTGGGCCTGTTGTACTGAGGAGAAACCAGCTGCAGCTCCCTCAAGATCTGGGCCTGTTGTACTGAGGGGAAACCAGCAGCAGCTCCCTCAAGATCTGGGCCTGTTGTACTGAGGAGAAACCAGCAGCAGCTCCCTCAAGATCTGGGCCTGTTGTACTGAGGAGAAACCAGCAGCAGCTCCCTCAAGATCTGGGCCTGTTGTACTGAGGAGAAACCAGCTGCAGCTCCCTCAAGATCTGGGCCTGTTGTACTGAGGGGAAACCAGCTGCAGCTCCCTCAAGATCTGGGCCTGTTGTACTGAGGAGAAACCAGCTGCAGCTCCCTCAAGATCTGGGCCTGTTGTACTGAGGAGAAACCAGCTGCAGCTCCCTCAAGATCTGGGCCTGTTGTACTGAGGAGAAACCAGCTGCAGCTCCTCAAGATCTGGGCCTGTTGTACTGAGGAGAAACCAGCTGCAGCTCCCTCAAGATCTGGGCCTGTTGTACTGAGGAGAAACCAGCAGCAGCTCCCTCAAGATCTGGGCCTGTTGTACTGAGGAGAAACCAGCTGCAGCTCCCTCAAGATCTGGGCCTGTTGTACTGAGGAGAAACCAGCTGCAGCTCCCTCAAGATCTGGGCCTGTTGTACTGAGGAGAAACCAGCTGCAGCTCCCTCAAGATCTGGGCCTGTTGTACTGAGGAGAAACCAGAGATCTGGGCTCCTACCACTCAGGTACAATTAAACAGAACTGCACCTGTGATCACCACAGAGGGTTCTTACAGTCACTGTTAATGATAGATAATAGGAGCGAATATCATGTTCAGTCTTTTCATTTATAATTTCATTGGTTTGTAGATTGTTTGAAATATTGATTAAGATGATACTCCTTTGTTTATGGTTATGTCTATTTATTTTTAATTTTCTTCATTTATTGGGTTTCTTTCAGTCTGTTGAAGGGCGTAGTTATCAAGATCTCAATAAATGTTATTGAATTAAAAAGGACACAAGCAACCAGACAGACTAGTGCTGTCCTCAGAGGCTCAGGGCATACATCTTGTCTGGTACTTACCCCACCGAGCAGAGGAAGTCCCACCACCAAACCTGGATGGAAAGAGAGGAAACAAAAGGTAGATTAGGAACAGTGTGCAAACAAACGTACTACACCTCAACCTTCCCCTTATATCTTAACATTCCACTGTATTGTGAAGCACATGGAGCAGATGATCCTAACAACAAATATGCCCAGAAGGGCTTGCCATACGTAGAGTGGCGAGTCATGGCCATCTCTGAAGTCAGGATAAGTCAGACCTCTGCTGACTATCATGGATGCATTCACTCCCTTGACTCTGAGGACTATCATGGATGCATTCACTCCCTTGACTCTGAGGACTATCATGGATGCATTCACTCCCTTGACTCTGAGGACTATCATGGATGCATTCACTCCCTTGACTCTGAGGACTATCATGGATGCATTCACTCCCTTGACTCTGAGGACTATCATGGATGCATTCACTCCCTTGACTCTGAGGACTATCATGGATGCATTCACTCCCTTGACTCTGAGGACTATCATGGATGCATTCACTCCCTTGACTCTGAGGACTATCATGGATGCATTCACTCCTTGACTCTGAGGACTATCATGGATGCATTCACTCCCTTGACTCTGAGGACTATCATGGATGCATTCACTCCCTTGACTCTGAGGACTATCATGGATGCATTCACTCCCTTGACTCTGAAGACTATCATGGATACATTGACCCCTTGACTATGAGGACTATCATGGACACTCTGACCCACTTGACTATGAGGACTATCATGGATACATTGACCCCTTGACTATGAGGACTATCATGGATACATTGACCCCTTGACTCTGAAGACTATCATGGACACTCTGACCCACTTGACTCTGAGGACTATCATGCACACACTGACCCCCTTGACTATGAGGACTATCATGGACACTCTGACCCCCTTGACTATGAGGACTATCATGGACACTCTGACCCCCTTGACTCTGAGGACTATCATGGATGCATTCACTCCCTTGACTCTGAGGACTATCATGGATGCATTCACTCCCTTGACTCTGAGGACTATCATGGATGCATTCACTCCCTTGACTCTGAGGACTATCATGGATGCATTCACTCCCTTGACTCTGAGGATTATCATTGACACATTGACCCCTTGACTCTGAAGACTATCATGGATACATTGACCCCTTGACTCTGAGGACTATCATGGATACATTGACCCCTTGACTCTGAAGACTATCATGGATACATTGACCCCTTGACTATGAGGACTATCATGGACACTCTGACCCACTTGACTATGAGGACTATCATGCACACACTGACCCCCTTGACTATGAGGACTATCATGCACACTCTGACCCCCTTGACTATGAGGACTATCATGGATACATTGACCCCTTGACTCTGAAGACTATCATGGACACTCTGACCCACTTGACTCTGAGGACTATCATGCACACACTGACCCCCTTGACTATGAGGACTATCATGGACACTCTGACCCCCTTGACTATGAGGACTATCATGGATACATTGACCCCTTGACTCTGAAGACTATCATGGACACTCTGACCCACTTGACTATGAGGACTATTATGGATACATTGACCCCTTGACTCTGAAGACTATCATGCACACACTGACCCCCTTGACTATGAGGACTATCATGGACACTCTGACCCCCTTGACTATGAGGACTATCATGGATACATTGACCCCTTGACTCTGAAGACTATCATGGACACTCTGACCCACTTGACTCTGAGGACTATCATGAACACTCTGACCCCCTTGACTATGAGGACTATCATGGATACATTGACCCCTTGAGTCTGAGGACTATCATGGACAAACTGACCCCCTTGACTCTGAGGACTATCATGGATACATTGACCCCTTGACTCTGAGGACTATCATGGATACATTGACCCCTTGACTCTGAGGACTATCATGGACACTCTGACCCACTTGACTCTGAGGAATATCATGGATACATTGACCCCTTGAGTCTGAGGACTATCATGGACAAACTGACCCCCTTGACTCTGAGGACTATCATGGATACATTGACCCCTTGACTCTGAGGACTATCATGGATACATTGACCCCTTGACTCTGAGGACTATCATGGATACATTGACCCCTTGACTCTGAGGACTATCATAGACACACAGACCCCCTTGACTCTGAGGACTATCATGGATACATTGACCCCTTGAGTCTGAGGACTATCATGGACAAACTGACCCCCTTGATTCTGAGGACTATCATGGATACATTGACCCCTTGACTCTGAGGACTATCATGGACACGCTGACCCCCTTGACTCTGAGGACTATCATGTATACATTGACCCCTTGACTCTGAGGACTATCATGGACTCACTGACCCCATTGACTCTGAGGACTATCATGGACACACTGACCACCCTCGACTCTGAGGATTATCATGGACACATTGACCCCCTTGACTCTGAGAACTATCATAGACACATGGACCTCCTTGACTCTGAGGACTATCATGGACACATTGACCCCCCTTGACTCTGAGGATTACCATAGACAAATTGACGCCCTTGACTCTGAGGATTTTCATGTACACACTGACCCCCTAGACTCTGAGGATTATCATGGACACATTGACCCCCTGACTCTGAGGATTATCATCAACACATTGACCCCCTTGACTCTGAGGACCATCATGGACACACTGACCCCCTTGAAGATTATCATGGACGCATTGACCCCCTTGACTCTGAGGACCATCATGGACACACTGACGCCCTTGAAGATTATCATGGACACATTGACCCCCTAGACTCTGAGGACTATCATGGACACATTGACCACCTTGACTCTGAGGATTATAATGGACACATTGACCCCCTTGACTCTGAGGATTATCATGGACATATTGACCCCCTTGACTCTGAAGATTATCATGGACGCATTGACCCCCTAGACTCTGAGGATTATCATGGACACATTGACCCTCTTGAAGAGAAGAAGCTGTTTGCAAAGCTCAGGTTCTTCCAACCTCCCTTGGCTGCAGTTATAAGGGGTGGGGAGGAGCTCTGGTACTAGTACTGACTGCTGATAGCCCAGTGAGGGCTAAAACCACTGAGGTTCGGAAGGGTCAGTCACGGCTGCATCTGCTGACCAGTTAGTCCGGGTGTGGGCAGCCCACAGTGACTGCCACAAACAGGGCCTCCTCGGGGCTCTGGATACCTTACTGTGACGGAGCCTGTGCAGGCACTGACATCCGCTGCAGGCACACTGACTGCCACAAACAGGGCCTCCTCGGGGCTCTGGATACCTTACTGTGACAGAGCCTGTGCAGGCACACTGACATCCGCTGCAGGCACACTGACTGCCACAAACAGGGCCTCCTCGGGGCTCTGGATACCTTACTGTGACAGAGCCTGTGCAGGCACACTGACATCCGCTGCAGGCACACTGACTGCCACAAACAAGGCCTCCTCGGGCCCAGGATACCTTACTGTGTCAGAGCCAGTGCAGGCACTGACATCCGCTGCAGGCACACTGACTGCCACAAACAGGGCCTCCTCGGGGCTCTGGATACCTTACTGTGACAGAGCCTGTGCAGGCACACTGACATCCACTACAGGCACACTGACTGCCACAAACAGGGCCTCCTCGGGTCCAGGATACCTTACTGTGACAGAGCCAGTGCAGGCACTGACATCCGCTGCAGGCACACTGACAGCCACAAACATGGCCTCCTCTGGCCCAGGATAGCTTACTGTGACAGAGCCTGTGCAGGCACTGACATCCACTACAGGCACACTGACTGCCACAAACAGGGCCTCCTCGGGCCCAGGATACCTTACTGTGACAGAGCCTGTGCGGGCACACTGACATCCGCTGCAGGCACACTGACTGCCACAAACAGGGCCTCCTCGGGGCTCTGGATACCTTACTGTGACAGAGCCAGTGCAGGCACTGACATCCGCTGCAGGCACACTGACAGCCACAAACAGGGCCTCCTCGGGCCCAGGATACCTTACTGTGACAGTGCCTGGACAGGAGCACTGACAGCTGGAAGACAGTGCCTGGACAGGAGCACTGACAGCTGGGAGACAGTGCCTGGACAGGAGCACTGACAGCCAGGAGACAGTGCCTGGACAGGAGCACTGACAGCCAGGAGACAGTGCCTGGGCAGGTGCACTGACAGCCGGGAGACAGTGCCTGGGCAGGAGCACTGACAGCCAGGAGACAGTGCCTGGACAGGTGCACTGACAACGCAGAGACAATGCCTGGGCAAGAGCACTGACAGCTGGGAGACAGTGCCTGGGCAGGTGCACTGACAGCGCAGAGACAGTGCCTGGACAGGAGCACTGACAGCCGGGAGACAGTGCTTGGACAGGTGCACTGACAGCTGGGAGGCAGTGCCTGGACAGGAGCACTGACAGCAGGGAGACAGTGTCTGGCCAGGTGCACTGACAGCCAGGAGACAGTGCCTGGGCAGGAGCACTGACAGCACAGAGACAGTGCCTGGACAGGTGCACTGACAGCCAGGAGACAGTGCCTGGACAGGAGCACTGACAGCAAGGAGACAGTGCCTGGACAGGAGCACTGACAGCTGGGAGACAGTGCCTGGACAGGAGCACTGACAGCTGGGAGACAGTGCATGGACAGGTGCACTGACAGCGCAGAGACAGTGCCCTCATCTAAAGGGGAGAGGATAGTGAGGTGGTTTAGAAGGGGCAGTGCCAAAAGAAGGTAGTGGCGAGATGAAATAATTGGATAAATGACCACTAGCATTTTTCATATTATGTACCACTGAATCCTCCAGTATTTTATTCACTATATTACAAGCCCTGGGCTGGACAATCACTTACTGAGTCTATTGGTTCATTATTGAAGTCAGCATGAGTATTCCAGAGGAGGCCAGTGACTGATCTCTCCACACTACTTCCATCAGAAGCCTGTGACTGCTCGCCTCACACTGCCTCCCTGAGAAGCCTGTGACTGCTCTCCCCACACTAACCTCCGTGAGAAGCCTGTGACTGTTCTCCCCACACTACCTCCGTGAGAAGCCTGTAACTGCTCGTCCCACACTAACCTCCGTGAGAAGCCTGTGACTGCTCTCCCCACACTAACCTCCGTGAGAAGCCTGTGACTGCTCTCCCCACACTAACCTCCGTGAGAAGCCTGTGACTGCTCTCCCCACACTAACCACCGTGAGAAGCCTGTGACTGCTCTCCCCACACTAACCTCCGTGAGAAGCCTGTGCCTGTTCTTTCCTCCCACTAACCTCCATGAGAAGCCTGTTACTGCCTGTCCCACACTAACCTCCATGAGAAGCCTGTGCCTGTTCTCCCCACACTAACCTCCGTGAGAAGCCTGTGACTGCTCTCCCCACACTAACCTCCGTGAGAAGCCTGTGACTGCTCTCCCCACACTAACCTCCGTGAGAAGCCTGTGCCTGTTCTTTCCTCCCACTAACCTCCATGAGAAGCCTGTTACTGCTTGTCCCACACTAACCTCCATGAGAAGCCTGTGACTGCTCTCCCCACACTAACCTTCCTGAGAAGCCTGTGACTGCTCTCCCCACACTAACCTTCCTGAGAAGCCTGTGACTGCTCTCCTCACACTACCTCTGTGAGAAGCCTGTGACTGCTCGCCCCACACTACCTCCCTGAGAAGCCTGACTGCTCTCCCCACACTACCTCCCTGAGAAGCCTGTGACTGCTCTCCCCACACTACCTCCCTGAGAAGCCTGTGACTGCTCTCCTCACACTAACCTCCATCAGAACCTGTGACTGCTCTCCCCACACTAACCTCCGTGAGAAGCCTGTGACCGCTCTCCCCACATTAACCTCCATGAGAAGCCTGTGACTGCTCTTCCCACACTACGTCCGTGAGAAGCCTGTGACTGCTCTCCTCACTCTACCTCCCTGAGAAGCCTGTGACTGCTCTCCTCACTCTACCTCCCTGAGAAGCCTGTGACTGCTCTCCTCACACTAACCTCCGTCAGAACCTGTGACTGCTCTCCCCACACTAACCTCCCTGAGAAGCCTGTGACTGCTCTCCCCACACTAACCTCCTTGAGAAGCCTGTGACTGCTCAACCCACACTAACCTCTGTGAGAAGCCTGTGACTGCTCTCCCTCACACTTCCTCCGTGAGAAGCCTGTGACTGCTTGATCTCACTACCTCCATGAGACGCCTGTGACTGCTCTCATCACACTAACCTCCGTGAGAAGCTTGTGACTGCTCTCCCTCACACTACCTCCGTGAGAAGCTTGTGACTGCTGAACCCACACTAACCTCCGTGAGAACCTGTGACTGCTCTCCCCACATTAACCTCCGTGAGAAGCCTGTGACTGCCCTCCCCACACTAGCCTCCGTGAGAAGCCTGTGACTGCTCTCCCCACACTAACCTCCATGAGAAGCCTGTGACTGCTCTCCCCACACTACCTCCCTTAGAAGCCTGTGACTGCTCTCCCCACACTACCTCCCTTAGAAGCCTGTGACTGCTCTCCCCACACTACCTCCATGAGAAGCCTGTGACTGCTCACCATCACTACCTCCGTAAGAAGCCTGTGACTGCTCTCTCCACACTAACCTCTGTGAGAAGCCTGTGACTGCTCTCCCCACACTACCTCCCTGAGAAGCCTGTGACTGCTCTCTCCACACTAACATCTGTGAGAAGCCTGTGACTGCTCTCCCCACACTAACCTCCCTGAGAAGCCTGTGACCGCTCTCCTCACACTAACCTCCGTGAGACGCCTGTGACTGCTCTCCTCACACTAACCTCCGTGAGAAGCCTGTGACTGCCCTCCCCACACTACCTCCTTGAGAAGCCTGTGACTGCTCTCCCCACACTACCTCCTTGAGAAGCCTGTGACTGCTCTCCTCACACTACCTCCTTGAGAAGCCTGTGACTGCTCTCCTCACACTAACCTCCGTGAGAAGCCTGTGACTGCCCTCCTCACACTAACCTCTGTGAGACGCCTGTGACTGCTCTCATCACACTACCTCCTGCAAAAGACTGTGACTGCTCTCCCCACACTAACCTCCGTGAGAAGCCTGTGACTGCTCTCCTCACACTAACCTCCGTGAGAAGCCTGTGACTGCTCTCCCCACACTAACCTCTGTGAGAAGCCTGTGACTGCTCTCCCCACACTAACCTCCATGAGACGCCTGTGACTGCTCTCCCCACAGTAACCTCCATGAGAAGCCTGTGACTGCTCTCCTCACACTACCTCTGTGAGAAGCCTGTGACTGCTCTCCCCACACTAACCTCTGTGAGAAGCCTGTGACTGCTCTCCCCACATTAACCTCCATGAGAAGCCTGTGACTGCTCTCCTCACACTAACCTCCGTGAGAAGACTGTGACTGTTCTCCCCACGCTAACCTCTGTGAGAAGCCTGTGACTGCTCTCCCCACACTACCTCCGTGAGAAGCCTGTGACTGCTCTCCCCACACTACCTCCGTGAGACGCCTGTGACTGCTCTCCCCACACTACCTCCGTGAGACGCCTGTGACTGTTCTCCCCACACTACCTCCGTGAGAAGCCTGTGACTGCTCAACCCACACTAACCTCCATGAGACGCCTGTGACAGCTCAACCCACACTAACCTCCATGAGACGCCTGTGACTGCTCTCCCCACACTAACCTCCATGAGACGCCTGTGACTGCTTGATCTCACTACCTCCATGAGATGCCTGTGACTGCTTGATCTCACTACCTCCATGAGACGCCTGTGACTGCTCTCCCCACACTAACCTCCATGAGACGCCTGTGACTGCTTGATCTCACTACCTCCATGAGACGCCTGTGACTGCTTGATCTCACTACCTCCATGAGACGCCTGTGACTGCTTGATCTCACTACCTCCATGAGACGCCTGTGACTGCTTGATCTCACTACCTCCATGAGACGCCTGTGACTGCTCTCCCCACACTACCTCCGTGAGATGCCTGTGACTGCTCTCCCCACACTACCTCCGTGAGAAGCCTGTGACTGCTCTCCCCACACTACCTCCGTGAGACGCCTGTGACTGCTCTCCCCACACTGACCTCCCTGAGAAGCCTGTGACTGCTCTCCCCACACTACCTCCGTGAGACGCCTGTGACTGCTCTCCCCACACTACTTCCGTGAGACGCCTGTGACTGCTCAACCCACACTAACCTCCATGAGACGCCTGTGACTGCTCAACCCACACTAACCTCCATGAGACGCCTGTGACTGCTCAACCCACAATAACCTCCATGAGACGCCTGTGACTGCTCTCCCCACACTAACCTCCGTGAGACGCCTGTGACTGCTTGATCTCACTACCTCCATGAGACGCCTGTGACTGCTCTCCCCACACTAACCTCCATGAGACGCCTGTGACTGCTTGATCTCACTACCTCCATGAGACGCCTGTGACTGCTTGATCTCACTACCTCCATGAGACGCCTGTGACTGCTCTCCCCACACTAACCTCCATGAGACGCCTGTGACTGCTTGATCTCACTACCTCCATGAGACGCCTGTGACTGCTTGATCTCACTACCTCCATGAGACGCCTGTGACTGCTTGATCTCACTACCTCCATGAGACGCCTGTGACTGCTCTCCCCACACTAACCTCCATGAGACGCCTGTGACTGCTTGATCTCACTACCTCCATGAGACGCCTGTGACTGCTTGATCTCACTACCTCCATGAGACGCCTGTGACTGCTTGATCTCACTACCTCCATGAGAAGCCTGTGACTGCTTGGCTTCGGTACTCTGAGAGTCAAGTGTGGAAAGGGTTGTTCTTGGCCGAGTTTGCAGACCCGTACTAGGACACTTCTGAGGCCATCGGAGCCAGAGGCCCAGTGGCCCCTGCCTGTCCCACGGCCCCCTGCGTAATGTCTGACACAAGCATAATACAAATATATATATATTGTGTTCTGCTGAGAACATTCATCTTTGTTTGCATCTTTATAGGATCTGGAGTGGCTCCTTATTCCCACTGTGGACTGAGTGAGAGTATTTCTAGTGTGTGTGTATATATATATTCACTGAAAAAACCATAGGTTTCAGGGGCGTTATAGTTAGTTGGACATTTCACTCGTACAAAACCATAGAAATTCCCCCGTTATAGTTAGTTCAGCTAACTATAACTTGCGCGCCCGCAATGCACTGCTGATGACGTCACATATTACATCACTCATGACATGGTCAGTGACATCACTCATGACATCACTGATGACATCTCAAATGACATCACTGATGACATCATCCTTGTGATAGAGTGGCAGACCTCCTCTCACCCTAATATAACCTTTGATACACACACTCAAAAATACAAACTAACATTTTCAAAACAATGGACATATCAATACCAGTTACAACACACCTATTCAGTAATTCCAAGATCTACACACACATCCACTCATTCACCAACAGTCCCTATACAGTCACTCATACATGTATGTACTCACTCATCATATGTACTCATACACCTATACATCCTGTTACACACCACCACTCATCCATAGAGTTACTCACATACATAGTCACACATGCAAACAAAGTATCAAACATCCATTTACTTGCATATACAGTTATACACACACTACCACACTTACTTCTACAGAAACTTACACATACTTACTCTCTTAAACAATCACTTATAGAAACACCTACTTATTTGTACAGGAACTCTTCCAATCTCTCACTCTCACATATACTCACTTATATACACCAATACTCACATATACTAGTTTAAAACATATGTAGTTACTCATAAAGACACTATTGAGACAGTCATTCACTCACTAACACACCCATACACATACTCATCCACCTATACAGTCCTGCACACATGCTGTCTTCAACACATACAAACAGTGAGTCACTCATTCATGCATCTATGCACTAAGTAATACCCCCACCGAACCATACAGACACTCAGACACTCATACTGATACTCAAAAAACCAACTAATAACCCATATAGACACTCATGTAGCTACTCACCAACCCATGCAGCCACTTATACACAAAGTGAGAGACTGATACAGATATTTTCATATTTAAACATTACTCACTAACCCATGTATTCACTAAGATACACTTAGTCAGTTATACAATCAATTTTACAAAAACAAATCATCCATTTAGACACTTATATACCCATTTATTCTTCCATCGATCTTGAGATATACATATATAAAACATATTTAATTTTCAGAAAACCACACATTCACTGGATGATGTCATCAGTGATGTCATTTGAGATGTCATCAGTGATGTCATGAGTGATGTCACTGACCATGTCATGAGTGATGTAATATGTGACGTCATCAGCAGTGCATTGCGGGCAGCGTGAGTTATAGTTAGCTGAACTAACTATAACGGGGGAATTTCTATGGTTTTGTATGAGTGAAATGTCCAACTAACTATAACGCCCCTGAAACCTATGGTTTTTTCAGTGAATTTCTAAGGTTTTTTAAATGCTAATTTCTAACTATAACGTGCCTGAAACCTATGGTTTTTTCAGTGAATTTCTAAGGTTTTTTAAATGCTAATTTCTAACTATAACGTGCCTGAAACCTATGGTTTTTTCAGTGAATATATATATATTTATTATACTATGTATATATGTGAAAATGTCTCGGTCCCCTGTTTGCCTCGGTGGCACGGAAAAATGGGTGGAACTGACGTCAGCACGCCGACGAGGTCCTCTTATGGCTCCGATGACGTCATACGGTGTCGCGAGCGGAGCCGTGCTCGTTGACGTGGGAGAGCTAGGAAAGAATTTCCGTGGAATGCTGGTGCAGGGGATATTCACCTAAGTGTTCAGGCTAGTCCTTTGGGAGCAACTGTTTATGTTGCCACTCCAGAAACCGAAACCAGTGATCCGAGGGCAGAGGCCCTGCAGATGGCACACGAGGTGGGGTGCCCAGTCGTGTGCACCGGCGGGGCAGCGAAGTGACAAGCACCACAACCCACAAAAAAGGTAACGAGGGCACTGAATAACACAGGATCTTCTCTTTGTATCTGGCAGGAACAACGAAGTTAAAATGCCCTAGTACCAAAATGTAGAATTAGTGCTACAACGGTCTTCAAGAGGACCTGCGATGCCGCTTCTGCCTCCCGTACCCTGGAGGCGGCACATGGGTCACGCGGTACGGTCATACTGCGGTGGGACACACACTCGTTGACCTCTCATGGCACTGCTCCACACTTCAGGGAGGACGCTTTCCATTAGCTATGTTTTCTGATGACATGTCGCGCCGGCCCCGTCCAACAACAGAACTCCTTTAGATCCAAACAGACTTTTCCACTCTCTCACCGGAAGTGAAACCAGGCCACGCGGACACTTTCACAATACAACAGCAGGGAATGCACTTTTTGGTAAAAAAACACATTCCTTCCTCTTAATTAATCAAATAAACGTCTCACTGAAGAACAGGGGCCAGCTTCGATCGGTAAACAGCCGTTACAACGACTTGCGTTGTACATCACAAAGTCATTACTATGCATTTTTTTAGAATGCATGGTCATTTACCACGCATGCCTTTACAACGAATTTTGTTGTAAAGGTGTGTATGGTAAATGACCATGCGTTCTAAAAAACATGTAGACGATCCATGTCGTTGTAAGGAAACAGAGGCTGTTCCGTTTCCTCACAACGACGTGCACCGCCCCTCAGAGATGACGTGAAGCAGGAACCACGAGGAGAGAGGAACCATGAGGAGTGAGAGGTAAGGGGGATTGGGCATGGGGTGGGGGTTTCTTTTCTAGGGTTTAGGGTAGTGCAGTGGTGTTTGGGTGGTGTAGGGGGTCGTGCTGGGGGTAGTGTTTTAGGGTTTAGGGTAGTGTAGTGGTGTTTGGGTAGTGTAGGGGGTCGTGCTGGGGGTAGTGTTTTAGGGTTTAGGGTAGTGCAATAGTGTAGGGGGTCGTGCTGGGGGTAGTGTTTTAGGGTTTAGGGTAGTGCAGTGGTGTATGGGTAGTATATGGGGTCGTGCTGGGGTAGTGTTTTAGGGTTTAGGGTAGTGCAGGGGTGTTTGAGTAGTGTAGGGGGTCATGCTGGTGGTAGGGTTTTAGGGTTTAGGGTAGTGCAGTGGTGTTTGTGTAGTGTAGGGGGTCATGCTGGGGGTAGTGTTTTATGGTTTAGGGTAGTGCAGTGGTGTTTGGGTAGTGTAGGGGTCGTGCTGGGGGTAGATTTAGGGTTTAGGGTAGTGCAGTGGTGTTTGGGTAGTGTAGGGAGTCGTGCTGGGGGTAGTGTTTTAGGGTTTAGGGTAGTGTAGTGGTGTTTGTGTAGTGTAGGGGGTTGTGCTGGGGGTAGTGTTTTGGGGTTTATGTTAGTGCAGTGGTGTTTGGGTAGTGTAGGGGGTAGTGCTGGGGTAGTGTTTTAGGGTTTAGGGCAGTGCAGTGGTGTTTGTGTAGTGAAGGGGGTCATGCTGTGGGTAGTGTTTTAGGGTTTAGGGTAGTGCAGTCGTGTTTGTGTAGTGTAGGGGTCGTGTTTTAGGGTATAGGGTAGTGCAGTGGTGTTTGGGTAGTGTAGGGGGTCATGCTGGGGTTAGTGTTTTAAGGTTTAGGTTAGTGCAGTGGTGTTTGGGTAGTGTAGGGGTCGTGCTGGGGGTAGTGTTTTAGGGTTTAGGGTAGTGCAGTGGTGTTTGTGTAGTGTGGGAGGTCATGCTGTGGGTATATTTAGGGTTTAGTGTAGTGCAGTGGTGTTTGGGTAGTGTAGGGAGTCGTGCTGGGGGTAGTGTTTTAGGGTAGTGCAGTGGTGTTTGGGTAGTGTAGGGAGTCGTGCTGGTGGTAGTGTTTTAGGGTTTAGGGTAGTGCAGTTATGTTTGGGTAGTGTAGGGTGTCGTGCTGGGGGTAGTGTTTTAGGGTTTAGGGTAGTGCAGTGGTGTTTGGGTAGTGGAGGGGTAGTGTTTTAGGGTTTAGGGTAGTGCGCCCAACCAGCCACAATATCCGTGGACAAAGGGGATCCTGACTCTTTGGAACGCTCCGTCAATTGAATAATTTGGGTCAAGGGCCCTACCACGTCCAAGACCTATCAATTCCTTTCTTGGGATCCCTCATATACTTGGAGAAAAAGGTACATAGTTTCTCATCAATTTCAGGCGTGTGTTCCACCTTCCCCTTCAGTGAGGGCCTAGGGCATTCTCCCTCATCCTATTCCTGACCTCCCTTTCAAGGGGTTGATGGATTTTCCCCACCACATACTCTGCCACTTTGGCGTCAGGTGTCCACTCTGCCGACCTAGGATGGTAAATTTGGGTAGGCTCGAACATGTCCGAGTGGACCCCGTCCCCAACCGGGGACTGAGAGGAGTGGGACTCTGGACGCCAGGGACACCCCGAGTCCTTATCCTCATCGGAGGAGAAATCATCCTCCGATACACCCTCTCCCTCTAAGGGAAACCCGCCGTCGGGGTCTACAATAGTGGTGACAGTGTCGCAATTTTCTCCGGGCCTCTCCTCCTCCCGGCAGGGTGCATGTTTTAGCATTCGCGCACTCTTGAGGAAGGTCTCCGTAAGTTTATCAAAAAAGTGCCCCACGTTATGCTTAACGGCCCTTTTATTCCCCATCTGGGAGCTACTTGGACCCGCCACCACCAGATCTGGGTCACTGAACACCCCAGGGATGCTTTTCGCCAGCTTATCAACCTGATCCCTAAGAGGAGCCAGCGCCTAGAAATAGCCAGAGAGAGGGCTTGGTCCACTGCTGGAGGGAGAAGTTGGGGGCCATTCCTCCTCCACTTCCTGGTAGGAGGAGTAAAAATGGTCTTCTGGAGAAGACATGATAGCAGAGGGTGTGAGCACAGAACAAATGCCCTTAAAATCCTTAAGACAGCCCCCTCGCCGGTGCTCCAACAGCTGGGCTTTCCCGAAGCTGTTATAAGAATAGACTGAGGCGCAATACCAATTACCACCACCAGGTGGCGCTGGTCACTAACGTGGCCGTGTGGGGAAATCACCGCGTAGCGGTGTCAAAATTAGGCGAGGGTTGGTCGGGAATCAAGCGGACACTAAAGGAGTGACCGGATTCCCAAACGCGTGTAAAGACCAGCGGGAGCGCTCGACAGAGCTGCCTCGCTCGGACCAGACGCGCCTGACAGGATCTCACCGCGCGCAGAGCACACAGCGGGAGAAACTGCGAGGGGGAGAACGTGCTCGGGCAAGAGCCTGCTGCGCAGGGAATATGAAACAATACCAAGGCAATAATGCTAATAACGTGCACAAGAAACCGCTATACAAACAGCAACAACGTCAGATTAAGCCAAGAATGTAAGGAATGCACTTAACTGACGAGCAGTGAAGAAAGAGGAAGCGGAAGGGAGGTCACGATATTATATACGATGGACTGTGATATGATTGGACTATAGTTGCCTTGGAGACTACCCCCTAATGGTTCATGGGTTGTGTAGTCTTTTGTTTAATGATTGTTGTGTTACGTTTTCTTTGAACTGCTATGCAAATAAAGTGAGGAAAGATATGCATAATCCTCGCCTCCGTCCTGCCATAGAATTCATTAAACTTTATTTGATCTGATTTAGAAACATAGATCATAAAAGTGTACATAAAAACAGTAAATCCTCTTTCCTAATACAATACAGTGAGAATTAATTAAAACCAGTAGGTAAAAACGGGTGTTACAAAGCCCGGTTCAGAGCAACTTCAGGTTAACAGAATCGTAAAGTTCAATGTTTCGCAAGATCAATCTCATGTACTTCGTGCAAAATACGCAATAAGGGGTCGAAGTAAGATGTAACGCTCCAATACCTGACCAGTTTGCACTATATAAAACTGCAGAAAAACTAAATAAAAAAGTGTTTTGCACACTTCTGTCATTGGGCTATATGTGGGCTACATCTGGGTGATATTTGTGCTACATTTGGGCTCTTTTTTCTCTGGTGGCCATCTTGGGAGACTTATTTGTTATGAAGTTTCCTAATTTCGTCATTTACTGCAGTCTCCTCAGTAGGAAATGCTTTCAGTTTTTTACTTTGATTCCATCAAGAAGGCATTCAGATGTGTCACACATTTGCCATAAATTCAGAACGTTAGCACTCTAGTTGCTCATTAGATCACTGGAGTAAAGCTACTGCTCACCAGGGAGTTAACTGGAAGTCTGCTGCTGGTATTGAAAGTGATTGTTTCAGTCTGCATGTCAGAATTTTCTAATGAAATAGAAGAGGATTTGAGATCTCACTTAAAACATGCCCTAAATTTTCTTTCTGCAGCACTAACCATAATTTCTATGGCAAAATGAACCCCCTCATTTTGTTCCTTTTTAAATTAAATGTTTTAAGTGTTACCAGTTTATTCCAATCAAGATGGCTTCAGGTGTGCCATACTTTTGTCATAAGTAAGGCTGTTAGCACTCTAGTTGTTCTTTAGAACACTCTGGGAAGCTGCAGTAGAACACAAAGGAATCAACTGACAGTCTCTGCCCTTGTTGGATGTACATGTTTTACTGAGAATGTCAGACTTCATTCTCACATGACTGAGAAAGATAATGTGAATTTACAGAAAATATGCTCTCATTTTAGCTTCTGGAGCACCTTCCAAAACTCTATGGGACAAGCATGTGAAAATAGTTTTCTCACGTCCTGGTCACCAGCAGACTCAACGACGGCAACGCACTCTACGCCGGAATAAACAAAAACCTCACCCGCAAGCTACAGAACATCCAGAACGCCGCCGCAAGACTGGTCCTCAACCTGCCAAAACACTGCCACATCTCCCAGCACCTGCGCACACTCCACTGGCTCCCCGTCGAGGCGAGAATCACCTTCAAGATGCTCACCCACGCACACAAGGCCCTCCACGGCACCGGACCAGCATACCTGAACAGCCGACTCAAATTCCACGCACCCCAAAGGACCCTACGATCAGCCCAGCTCTCCCAAGCCGTGGTCCCCCGCACCAGAAAGACCAGATCGGGAGGCCGCTCCTTCTCCTTCCTCGCGGCCAAAGCATGGAACGCCCTTCCGCTCCACCTCAGACAGACAACATCGCTCCTCATCTTCGCAAGAAACCTCAAAACCTGGCTCTTCGACAGACCCCCTCCTTGATGGATGGAACCTGCACCCCCCCCACCCCTAGCGCCTTGAGACCCTTACGGGTGAGTAGTCGCGCTTAACAAACCCCTGATTGATTGATTGATCAAACATGATTCATGATATCCCAGCAGAAGGTTTTTCACAGGGTAAAATCACCTTAGAACACACCACAATTCCTGAAATTAGTATGGTACCATCAACAAATGAATTCTAATGTAACTAAAGTCTGTTATCACCCTTTATAGTTCTCCTTTTGGTAACCCTCAAAATCTTCGATTCACTACAATGCATTTCAGTGGGGTACTATCATTTATATTGGTCCCAAGATGGCTGCCAGCAATTCCAGGATGAAGTGCTGACAGCCAATCAGATCTCACGATGACATGTGTGGTTAGGCTCCGCCCAGATATATATGTGTTTTCTTTTTCAAATTTCTCAGGAACTACTGAACGGATTTACACCATTTAATGAAAAGGCACGACTCTGAACCAAGGGCTACCTTTTTGCCAAATTTGGTGTAATTCCGTTCAGCAGTTCGGGCTGTAGCTGCGACTAAAGGTTCCTATGGAAAATTGCATGGGGAAAACACGTTTTAGGACCCCCCTTTTTTCTCGGCCCCCACTTGACGAATCACCCCGAAACTTTCAAGATAGGAGCGGACCGGAGCGGGCCATAAGTTTTGAAAATTTTGCGAAGATTCATCAACCAGCGCCAAAGTTATTGGGAATAGAATGTTGTGAATTTCCTATGGAAAATAGGTCCTAACTATAAGCCAGATGCCCTGGGTTGGTGAAGAGTCAGCAGGGCTGGGGCAGAGTGCCCTTATGGTGGCAGTGACAGCCAGATGCCCTGGGTTGGTAAGGAGTCAGCTGGGCTGGGGCAGAGTGCCTTTGTGGTGGTAGTGACAGCCAGATGCCCTGGGTTGGTAAAGAGTCAGCGGGGTAGGGGCAGAGTGCCTTTGTGGTGGCAGAGACAGCCAGATGCCCTGGGTTGGTAAAGAGTCAGCGGGGTTGGGGAAGAGTGCCTTTGTGGTGGCAGAGACAGCCAGAAGCCCTGGGTTGGTAAGGAGTCAGCGGGGCTGGGGAGGCGCCTTTGTGGTGGCAGTGACAGCCAGATGCCCTGGGTTGGTGAAGAGTCAGCAGGGCTGGGGCGGAGTGCCTTTGTGGTGGCAGATACAAAAGCGGATGATGGACGGAACGTTTGAGCCAATCAAACACTCACCCCCAGTCAACTGATCTGGGTTTAATCCATCATCATTCTTTAGCTCACTCCACCACCCCAGTTCAGACATGGCCATATGCAAATCAGTCTGACCCTGTGCCTCATGGGAACAGTCCAGCCCGAACTGCCAAGCCATGTCTTCCGTGGACCGGGGTTGGGGCGGAGTGCCCTTGTGGGGCAGAGTGCCTTTGTGGTGATAGTGACAGCCAGATGCCCTGTGTTGGTAAGGAGTCTGCGGGGTTGGGGAGGTGCCTTTGTGGAGGCAGTGACAGCCAGATGCCCTGGGTTGGTAAGGAGTCAGCGGGGCTGGGGAGGAGTGCCCTTGTGGTGGCAGTGACAGCCAAATGCCCTGGGTTGGTAAGGAGTCAGCGGGGCTGGGGCGGAGTGCCTTTGTGGTGGCAGTGACAGCCAGATGCCCTGGGTTGGTAAAGAGTCAGCGGGGTTGGGGCAGAGTGCCTTTGTGGTGGCAGTGACAGCCAGATGCCCTGGGTTGGTAAGGAGTCAGCGGGGTTGGGGCGGAGTGCCCTTGTGGTGGCAGTGACAGCCAGAAGCCCTGGGTTGGTGAAGAGTCAGCGGGGCTGGGGCAGAGTGCCTTTGTGGTGGCAGTGACAGCCAGATGCCCTGGGTTGGTAAGGAGTCAGCGGGGCTGGGGCGGAGTGCCTTTGTGGTGGCCGTGACAGCCAGATGCCCTGGGTTGGTAAGGAGTCAGCGGGGCTGGGGCGGAGTGCCGTTGTGGTGGCTGTGACAGCCAGATGCCCTGGGTTGGTAAGGAGTCAGCAGGGCTGGGGCGGAGTGCCCTTGTGGTGGCAGTGACAGCTAGATGGCCTGTGTTGATAAAGAGTCAGCGGGGCTGGGGCGGAGCGCCTTTGTGGTGATAGTGACAGCCAGAAGCCCTGGGTTGGTAACGAGTCAGCGGGGCTGGGGCGGAATGCCTTTCTGGTGGCAGTGACACCCAGAAGCCCTGGGTTGGTAAAGAGTCAGCGGGGTTGGGTCGGAGTGCCTTTGTGGTGGCAGTGACAGCCAGATGCCCTGGGTTGGTAAAGAGTCAGCGGGGCTGGGGCGGAGTGCCTTTGTGGTGGCAGTGACAGCCAGATGCCCTGGGTTGGTAAGGAGTCAGCGGGGCTGGGGCGGAGTGCCTTTGTGGTGGCAGTGACAGCCAGATGCCCTGGGTTGGTAAAGAGTCAGCGGGGTTGGGGCGGAGTGCCTTTGTGGTGGCAGTGACAGCCAGATGCCCTGGGTTGGTAAGGAGTCAGCGGGGCTGGGGCGGAGTGCCCTTGTGGTGGCAGTGACAGCCAGAAGCCCTGGGTTGGTGAAGAGTCAGCGGGGCTGGGGCGGAGTGCCTTTGTGGTGGCAGTGACAGCCAGATGCCCTGGGTTTGTAAGGAGTCAGCGGGGTGGGGCAGAGGGCCTTTGTGGTGGCAGTGACAGCCAGATGCCCTGGGTTGGTGAAGAGTCAGCAGGGCTGGGGCGGAGTGCCCTTGTGGTGGTAGTGACAGCCAGATGCCCTGGGTTGGTAAGGAGTCTGCGGGGATGGGGCGGAGTGCCTTTGTGGTGATAGTGACAGCCAGATGCCCTGGGTTGGTAAGGAGTCTGCGGGGTTGGGGAGGCGCCTTTGTGGTGGCAGTGACAGCCAGATGCCCTGGGTTGGTAAGGAGTCAGCGGGGCTGGGGCGGAGTGCCCTTGTGATAACAGTGACAGCCAGAAGTCCTGGGTTGGTAAAGAGTCAGCGGGGTTGGGGCAGAGTGCCTTTGTGGTGGCAGTGACAGCCAGATGCCCTGGGTTGGTAAGGAGTCAGCGGGGCTGGGGCGTGGTGCCTTTGTGGTGGCAGTGACAACCAGATGCCCTGTGTTGGTAAGGAGTCAGCGGGGCTGGGGCGGAGTGCCTTTGTGGTGGCAGTGACAGCCAGATGCCCTGGGTTGGTAAGGAGTCAGCGGGGCTGGGGCGGAGTGCCTTTGTGGTGGCAGTGACAGCCAGATGCCCTGGGTTGGTAAAGAGTCAGCGGGGCTGGGGCAGAGGGCCTTTGTGGTGGCAGTGACAGCCAGATGCCCTGGGTTGGTAAGGAGTCAGCGGGGCTGGGGCGGAGTGCCCTTGTGATAACAGTGACAGCCAGAAGTCCTGGGTTGGTAAAGAGTCAGCGGGGTTGGGGCAGAGTGCCTTTGTGGTGGCAGTGACAGCCAGATGCCCTGGGTTGGTAAAGAGTCAGCGGGGCTGGGGCAGAGGGCCTTTGTGGTGGCCGTGACAGCCAGATGCCCTGGGTTGGTAAGGAGTCAGCGGGGCGGAGTGCCTTTTGGTGGCAGTGACAGCCAGATGCCCTGGGTTGGTAAGGAGTCAGCGGGGCTGGGGCGGAGGGCCTTTGTGGTGGCCGTGACAGCCAGATGCCCTGGGTTGGTAAGGAGTCAGCGGGGCGGAGTGCCTTTTGGTGGCAGTGACAGCCAGATGCCCTGGGTTGGTAAGGAGTCAGCGGGGTTGGGGCGGAGTGCCCTTGTGGTGGCAGTGACAGCCACAAGCCCTGGGTTGGTGAAGAGTCAGCGGGGCTGGGGCGGAGTGCCCTTGTGGTGGCAGTGACGGCCAGATGCCCTGGGTTGATAAAGAGTCAGCGGTGCTGAGGCGGAGGGCCTTTGTGGTAATAGTGACAGCCAGGAGCCCTGGGTTGGTGAAGAGTCAGCAGGGCTGGGGCGGAGTGCCCTTCTGGTGGCAGTGACAGCCAGATGCCCTGGGTTGATAAGGAGTCTGCGGGGTTGGGGAGGCGCCTTTGTGGTGGCAGTGACTGCCAGATGCCCTGGGTTGGTAAGGAGTCAGCGGGGCTGGGGAGGAGTGCCCTTGTGGTGGCAGTGACAGCCAAATGCCCTGGGTTGGTAAGGAGTCAGCGGGGCTGGGGCGGAGTGCCTTTGTGGTGGCAGTGACAGCCAGATGCCCTGGGTTGGTAAAGAGTCAGCGGGGTTGGAGCAGAGTGCCTTTGTGGTGGCAGTAACAGCCAGATGCCCTGGGTTGGTGAAGAGTCAGCGGGGCTGGGGCGGAGTGCCTTTGTGGTGGCAGTGACAGCTAGATGGCCTGGGTTGATAAAGAGTCAGCGGGGCTGGGGCGGAGTGACTTTGTGGTGATAGTGACAGCCAGGAGCCCTGGGTTGGTGAAGAGTCAGCAGGGCTGGGGCGGAGTGCCCTTGTGGTGGCAGTGACAGCCAGATGCCCTGGGTTGGTAAGGAGTTAGCGGGGTTGGGACAGAGTGCCCTTGTGGTGGCAGTGACAGCCAGATGCCCTGGGTTGGTAAGGAGTTAGCGGGGTTGGGGCAGAGTGCCCTTGTGGTGGCAGTAACAGCCAGATGCCCTGGGTTGGTAAGGAGTCAGCGGGGTTGGGGCGGAGTGCCCTTGTGGTGGCAGTGACAGCCAGAAGCCCTGGGTTGGTGAAGAGTCAGCGTGCTGGGGCGGAGTGCCTTTGTGGTGGCAGTGACAGCCAGATGCCCTGGGTTGGTAAGGAGTCAGCGGGGCTGGGGCGGAGTGCCTTTGTGGTGGCAGTGACAGCCAGATGCCCTGGGTTGGTAAGGAGTCAGCGGGGCTGGGGCGGAGTGCCGTTGTGGTGGCAGTGACAGCCAGATGCCCTGGGTTGGTAAGGAGTCAGCGGGGCTGGGGCGGAGTGCCCTTGTGGTGGCAGTGACAGCCAGATGCCCTGGGTTGGTAAGGAGTCAGCGGGGCGGAGTGCCTTTTTGGTGGCAGTGACAGCCAGATGCCCTGGGTTGGTAAGGAGTCAGCTGGTTTGGGGCGGAGTACCCTTGTGGTGGCAGTAACAGCCAGAAGCCCCGGGTTGGTGAAGAGTCAGAGGGGTTGGGGCAGAGGGCCCTTGTGGTGGCAGTGACAGCCAGATTCCCTGGGTTGGTAAAGGGTCAGCGGGGCTGGGGCAGAGGGCCTTTGTGGTGGCAGTGACAGCCAGATGCCCTGGGTTGGTAAAGAGTCAGCGGGGCTGGGGCAGAGGGCCTTTGTGGTGGCAGTGACAGCCAGATGCCCTGGGTTGGTAAGGAGTCAGCGGGGCTGGGGCGGAGTGCCCTTGTGATAACAGTGACAGCCAGAAGTCCTGGGTTGGTAAAGAGTCAGCGGGGTTGGGGCAGAGTGCCTTTGTGGTGGCAGTGACAGCCAGATGCCCTGGGTTGGTAAAGAGTCAGCGGGGCTGGGGCAGAGGGCCTTTGTGGTGGCCGTGACAGCCAGATGCCCTGGGTTGGTAAGGAGTCAGCGGGGCGGAGTGCCTTTTTGGTGGCAGTGACAGCCAGATGCCCTGGGTTGGTAAGGAGTCAGTGGGGCTGGGGCGGAGGGCCTTTGTGGTGGCAGTGACAGCCAGATGCCCTGGGTTGGTAAGGAGTCAGCGGGGCTGGGGCGGAGTGCCCTTGTGATAACAGTGACAGCCAGAAGTCCTGGGTTGGTAAAGAGTCAGCGGGGTTGGGGCAGAGTGCCTTTGTGGTGGCAGTGACAGCCAGATGCCCTGGGTTGGTAAAGAGTCAGCGGGGCTGGGGCAGAGGGCCTTGTGGTGGCCGTGACAGCCAGATGCCCTGGGTTGGTAAGGAGTCAGCGGGGCGGAGTGCCTTTTTGGTGGCAGTGACAGCCAGATGCCCTGGGTTGGTAAGGAGTCAGCGGGGCTGGGGCGGAGGGCCTTTGTGGTGGCCGTGACAGCCAGATGCCCTGGGTTGGTAAGGAGTCAGCGGGGCGGAGTGCCTTTTTGGTGGCAGTGACAGCCAGATGCCCTGGGTTGGTAAGGAGTCAGCTGGTTTGGGGCGGAGTGCCCTTGTGGTGGCAGTAACAGCCAGAAGCCCCGGGTTGGTGAAGAGTCAGAGGGGTTGGGGCAGAGGGCCCTTGTGGTGGCAGTGACAGCCAGATTCCCTGGGTTGGTAAAGAGTCAGCGGGGCTGGGGCAGAGGGCCTTTGTGGTGGCAGTGACAGCCAGATGCCCTGGGTTGGTAAGGAGTCAGCGGGGTTGGGGCGGAGTGCCCTTGTGGTGGCAGTGACAGCTAGATGGCCTGGGTTGATAAAGAGTCAGCGGTGCTGGGGCGGAGTGCCTTTGTGGTGATAGTGACAGCCAGGAGCCCTGGGTTGGTGAAGAGTCAGCAGGGCTGGGGCGGAGTGCCCTTCTGGTGGCAGTGATAGCCAGATGCCCTGGGTTGGTAAGGAGTCAGCGGGGTTGGGGCAGAGTGCCTTTGTGGTGATAGTGACAGCCAGATGCCCTGTGTTGGTAAGGAGTCTGCGGGGTTGGGGAGGCGCCTTTGTGGAGGCAGTGACAGCCAGATGCCCTGGGTTGGTAAGGAGTCAGCGGGGCTGGGGAGGAGTGCCCTTGTGGTGGCAGTGACAGCCAAATGCCCTGGGTTGGTAAGGAGTCAGCGGGGCTGGGGCGGAGTGCCTTTGTGGTGGCAGTGACAGCCAGATGCCCTGGGTTGGTAAAGAGTCAGCGGGGTTGGGCAGAGTGCCTTTGTGGTGGCAGTGACAGCCAGATGCCCTGGGTTGGTAAGGAGTCAGCGGGGTTGGGGCGGAGTGCCCTTGTGGTGGCAGTGACAGCCAGAAGCCCTGGGTTGGTGAAGAGTCAGCGGGGCTGGGGGCGGAGTGCCTTTGTGGTGGCAGTGACAGCCAGATGCCCTGGGTTGGTAAGGAGTCAGCGGGGCTGGGGCGGAGTGCCTTTGTGGTGGCAGTGACAGCCAGATGCCCTGGGTTGGTAAGGAGTCAGCGGGGCTGGGGCGGAGTGCCGTTGTGGTGGCAGTGACAGCCAGATGCCCTGGGTTGGTAAAGAGTCAGCGGGGCTGGGGCGGAGTGCCCTTGTGGTGGCAGTGACAGCCAGAAGCCTTGGGTTGGTGAAGAGTCAGCGGGGCTGGGGGGGAGTGCCTTTGTGGTGGCAGTGACAGCCAGATGCCCTGGGTTGGTAAGGAGTCAGCGGGGCTGGGGCGGAGTGCCTTTGTGGTGGCAGTGACAGCCAGATGCCCTGGGTTGGAAAGGAGTCAGCGGGGTTGGGGCGGAGTGCCCTTGTGGTGGCAGTGACAGCCAGATGCTCTGGGTTGGTAAGTAGTCAGCGGGGCTGGGGCGGAGTGCCCTTGTGGTGGCCGTGACAGCCAGATGCCCTGGGTTGGTAAGGAGTCAGCGGGGCGGAGTGCCTTTTGGTGGCAGTGACAGCCAGATGCCCTGGGTTGGTAAGGAGTCAGCTGGGTTGGGGCGGAGTGCCCTTGTGGTGGCAGTAACAGCCAGAAGCCCCGGGTTGGTGAAGAGTCAGAGGGGTTGGGGCAGAGGGCCCTTGTGGTGGCAGTGACAGCCAGATTCCCTGGGTTGGTAAAGAGTCAGCGGGGCTGGGGCAGAGGGCCTTTGTGGTGGCAGTGACAGCCAGATGCCCTGGGTTGGTAAGGAGTCAGCGGGGTTGGGGCGGAGTGCCCTTGTGGTGGCAGTGACAGCTAGATGGCCTGGGTTGATAAAGAGTCAGCGGTGCTGGGGCGGAGTGCCTTTGTGGTGATAGTGACAGCCAGGAGCCCTGGGTTGGTGAAGAGTCAGCAGGGCTGGGGCGGAGTGCCCTTCTGGTGGCAGTGATAGCCAGATGCCCTGGGTTGGTAAGGAGTCAGCGGGGTTGGGGCAGAGTGCCTTTGTGGTGATAGTGACAGCCAGATGCCCTGTGTTGGTAAGGAGTCTGCGGGGTTGGGGAGGCGCCTTTGTGGAGGCAGTGACAGCCAGATGCCCTGGGTTGGTAAGGAGTCAGCGGGGCTGGGGAGGAGTGCCCTTGTGGTGGCAGTGACAGCCAAATGCCCTGGGTTGGTAAGGAGTCAGCGGGGCTGGGGCGGAGTGCCTTTGTGGTGGCAGTGACAGCCAGATGCCCTGGGTTGGTAAAGAGTCAGCGGGGTTGGGGCAGAGTGCCTTTGTGGTGGCAGTGACAGCCAGATGCCCTGGGTTGGTAAGGAGTCAGCGGGGTTGGGGCGGAGTGCCCTTGTGGTGGCAGTGACAGCTAGATGGCCTGTGTTGATAAAGAGTCAGCGGGGCTGGGGCGGAGTGCCTTTGTGGTGATAGTGACAGCCAGAAGCCCTGGGTTGGTAACGAGTCAGCGGGGCTGGGGCGGAATGCCTTTGTGGTGGCAGTGACACCCAGAAGCCCTGGGTTGGTAAAGAGTCAGCGGGGTTGGGGCGGAGTGCCTTTGTGGTGGCAGTGACAGCCAGATGCACTGGGTTGGTAAAGAGTCAGCGGGGCTGGGGCGGAGTGCCTTTGTGGTGGCAGTGACAGCCAGATGCCCTGGGTTGGTAAGGAGTCAGCGGGGCTGGGGCGGAGTGCCTTTGTAGTGGCAGTGACAGCCAGATGCCCTGGGTTGGTAAAGAGTCAGCGGGGTTGGGGCGGAGTGCCTTTGTGGTGGCAGTGACAGCCAGATGCCCTGGGTTGGTAAGGAGTCAGCGGGGCTGGGGCGGAGTGCCTTTGTGGTGGCAGTGACAGCCAGATGCCCTGGGTTGGTAAGGAGTCAGCGGGGCTGGGGCGGAGTGCCGTTGTGGTGGCAGTGACAGCCAGATGCCCTGGGTTGGTAAGGAGTCAGCGGGGCTGGGGCGGAGTGCCCTTCTGGTGGCAGTGATAGCCAGATGCCCTGGGTTGGTAAGGAGTCAGCGGGGTTGGGGCAGAGTGCCTTTGTGGTGATAGTGACAGCCAGATGCCCTGTGTTGGTAAGGAGTCTGCGGGGTTGGGGAGGCACCTTTGTGGAGGCAGTGACAGCCAGATGCCCTGGGTTGGTAAGGAGTCAGCGGGGCTGGGGAGGAGTGCCCTTGTGGTGGCAGTGACAGCCAAATGCCCTGGGTTGGTAAGGAGTCAGCGGGGCTGGGGCGGAGTGCCTTTGTGGTGGCAGTGACAGCCAGATGCCCTGGGTTGGTAAAGAGTCAGCGGGGTTGGGCAGAGTGCCTTTGTGGTGGCAGTGACAGCCAGATGCCCTGGGTTGGTAAGGAGTCAGCGGGGTTGGGGCGGAGTGCCCTTGTGGTGGCAGTGACAGCCAGAAGCCCTGGGTTGGTGATAAGTCAGCGGGGCTGGGGCGGAGTGCCTTTGTGGTGGCAGTGACAGCCAGATGCCCTGGGTTGGTAAGGAGTCAGCGGGGCTGGGGCGGAGTGCCTTTGTGGTGGCAGTGACAGCCAGATGCCCTGGGTTGGTAAGAAGTCAGCGGGGCTGGGGCGGAGTGCCGTTGTGGTGGCAGTGACAGCCAGATGCCCTGGGTTGGTAAGGAGTCAGCGGGGCTGGGGCGGAGTGCCCTTGTGGTGGCAGTGACAGCCAGAAGCCTTGGGTTGGTGAAGAGTCAGCGGGGCTGGGGGAGTGCCTTTGTGGTGGCAGTGACAGCCAGATGCCCTGGGTTGGTAAGGAGTCAGCGGGGCTGGGGCGGAGTGCCTTTGTGGTGGCAGTGACAGCCAGATGCCCTGGGTTGGAAAGGAGTCAGCGGGGTTGGGGCGGAGTGCCCTTGTGGTGGCAGTGACAGCCAGATGCTCTGGGTTGGTAAGTAGTCAGCGGGGCTGGGGCGGAGTGCCCTTGTGGTGGCTGTGACAGCCAGATGCCCTGGGTTGGTAAGGAGTCAGCGCGGCGGAGTGCCTTTTTGGTGGCAGTGACAGCCAGATGCCCTGGGTTGGTAAGGAGTCAGCTGGTTTGGGGCGGAGTGCCCTTGTGGTGGCAGTAACAGCCAGAAGCCCCGGGTTGGTGAAGAGTCAGAGGGGTTGGGGCAGAGGGCCCTTGTGGTGGCAGTGACAGCCAGATTCCCTGGGTTGGTAAAGAGTCAGCGGGGCTGGGGCAGAGGGCCTTTGTGGTGGCAGTGACAGCCAGATGCCCTGGGTTGGTAAGTAGTCAGCGGGGTTGGGGCGGAGTGCCCTTGTGGTGGCAGTGACAGCTAGATGGCCTGGGTTGATAAAGAGTCAGCGGTGCTGGGGCGGAGTGCCTTTGTGGTGATAGTGACAGCCAGGAGCCCTGGGTTGGTGAAGAGTCAGCAGGGCTGGGGCGGAGTGCCCTTCTGGTGGCAGTGATAGCCAGATGCCCTGGGTTGGTAAGGAGTCAGCGGGGTTGGGGCAGAGTGCCTTTGTGGTGATAGTGACAGCCAGATGCCCTGTGTTGGTAAGGAGTCTGCGGGGTTGGGGAGGCGCCTTTGTGGAGGCAGTGACAGCCAGATGCCCTGGGTTGGTAAGGAGTCAGCGGGGCTGGGGAGGAGTGCCCTTGTGGTGGCAGTGACAGCCAAATGCCCTGGGTTGGTAAGGAGTCAGCGGGGCTGGGGCGGAGTGCCTTTGTGGTGGCAGTGACAGCCAGATGCCCTGGGTTGGTAAAGAGTCAGCGGGGTTGGGCAGAGTGCCTTTGTGGTGGCAGTGACAGCCAGATGCCCTGGGTTGGTAAGGAGTCAGCGGGGTTGGGGCGGAGTGCCCTTGTGGTGGCAGTGACAGCCAGAAGCCCTGGGTTGGTGAAGAGTCAGCGGGGCTGGGGCGGAGTGCCTTTGTGGTGGCAGTGACAGCCAGATGCCCTGGGTTGGTAAGGAGTCAGCGGGGCTGGGGCGGAGTGCCTTTGTGGTGGCAGTGACAGCCAGATGCCCTGGGTTGGTAAGGAGTCAGCGGGGCTGGGGCGGAGTGCCGTTGTGGTGGCAGTGACAGCCAGATGCCCTGGGTTGGTAAGGAGTCAGCGGGGCTGGGGCGGAGTGCCCTTGTGGTGGCAGTGACAGCCAGAAGCCTTGGGTTGGTGAAGAGTCAGCGGGGCTGGGGGGAGTGCCTTTGTGGTGGCAGTGACAGCCAGATGCCCTGGGTTGGTAAGGAGTCAGCGGGGCTGGGGCGGAGTGCCTTTGTGGTGGCAGTGACAGCCAGATGCCCTGGGTTGGAAAGGAGTCAGCGGGGTTGGGGCGGAGTGCCCTTGTGGTGGCAGTGACAGCCAGATGCTCTGGGTTGGTAAGTAGTCAGCGGGGCTGGGGCGGAGTGCCCTTGTGGTGGCCGTGACAGCCAGATGCCCTGGGTTGGTAAGGAGTCAGCGGGGCGGAGTGCCTTTTTGGTGGCAGTGACAGCCAGATGCCCTGGGTTGGTAAGGAGTCAGCTGGGTTGGGGCGGAGTGCCCTTGTGGTGGCAGTAACAGCCAGAAGCCCCGGGTTGGTGAAGAGTCAGAGGGGTTGGGGCAGAGGGCCCTTGTGGTGGCAGTGACAGCCAGATTCCCTGGGTTGGTAAAGAGTCAGCGGGGCTGGGGCAGAGGGCCTTTGTGGTGGCAGTGACAGCCAGATGCCCTGGGTTGGTAAGGAGTCAGCGGGGTTGGGGCGGAGTGCCCTTGTGGTGGCAGTGACAGCTAGATGGCCTGGGTTGATAAAGAGTCAGCGGTGCTGGGGCGGAGTGCCTTTGTGGTGATAGTGACAGCCAGGAGCCCTGGGTTGGTGAAGAGTCAGCAGGGCTGGGGCGGAGTGCCCTTCTGGTGGCAGTGATAGCCAGATGCCCTGGGTTGGTAAGGAGTCAGCGGGGTTGGGGCAGAGTGCCTTTGTGGTGATAGTGACAGCCAGATGCCCTGTGTTGGTAAGGAGTCTGCGGGGTTGGGGAGGCGCCTTTGTGGAGGCAGTGACAGCCAGATGCCCTGGGTTGGTAAGGAGTCAGCGGGGCTGGGGAGGAGTGCCCTTGTGGTGGCAGTGACAGCCAAATGCCCTGGGTTGGTAAGGAGTCAGCGGGGCTGGGGCGGAGTGCCTTTGTGGTGGCAGTGACAGCCAGATGCCCTGGGTTGGTAAAGAGTCAGCGGGGTTGGGGCAGAGTGCCTTTGTGGTGGCAGTGACAGCCAGATGCCCTGGGTTGGTAAGGAGTCAGCGGGGTTGGGGCGGAGTGCCCTTGTGGTGGCAGTGACAGCTAGATGGCCTGTGTTGATAAAGAGTCAGCGGGGCTGGGGCGGAGTGCCTTTGTGGTGATAGTGACAGCCAGAAGCCCTGGGTTGGTAACGAGTCAGCGGGGCTGGGGCGGAATGCCTTTGTGGTGGCAGTGACACCCAGAAGCCCTGGGTTGGTAAAGAGTCAGCGGGGTTGGGGCGGAGTGCCTTTGTGGTGGCAGTGACAGCCAGATGCACTGGGTTGGTAAAGAGTCAGTGGGGCTGGGGCGGAGTGCCTTTGTGGTGGCAGTGACAGCCAGATGCCCTGGGTTGGTAAGGAGTCAGCGGGGCTGGGGCGGAGTGCCTTTGTAGTGGCAGTGACAGCCAGATGCCCTGGGTTGGTAAAGAGTCAGCGGGGTTGGGGCGGAGTGCCTTTGTGGTGGCAGTGACAGCCAGATGCCCTGGGTTGGTAAGGAGTCAGCGGGGCTGGGGCGGAGTGCCTTTGTGGTGGCAGTGACAGCCAGATGCCCTGGGTTGGTAAGGAGTCAGCGGGGCTGGGGCGGAGTGCCGTTGTGGTGGCAGTGACAGCCAGATGCCCTGGGTTGGTAAGGAGTCAGCGGGGCTGGGGCGGAGTGCCCTTCTGGTGGCAGTGATAGCCAGATGCCCTGGGTTGGTAAGGAGTCAGCGGGGTTGGGGCAGAGTGCCTTTGTGGTGATAGTGACAGCCAGATGCCCTGTGTTGGTAAGGAGTCTGCGGGGTTGGGGAGGCGCCTTTGTGGAGGCAGTGACAGCCAGATGCCCTGGGTTGGTAAGGAGTCAGCGGGGCTGGGGAGGAGTGCCCTTGTGGTGGCAGTGACAGCCAAATGCCCTGGGTTGGTAAGGAGTCAGCGGGGCTGGGGCGGAGTGCCTTTGTGGTGGCAGTGACAGCCAGATGCCCTGGGTTGGTAAAGAGTCAGCGGGGTTGGGCAGAGTGCCTTTGTGGTGGCAGTGACAGCCAGATGCCCTGGGTTGGTAAGGAGTCAGCGGGGTTGGGGCGGAGTGCCCTTGTGGTGGCAGTGACAGCCAGAAGCCCTGGGTTGGTGAAGAGTCAGCGGGGCTGGGGCGGAGTGCCTTTGTGGTGGCAGTGACAGCCAGATGCCCTGGGTTGGTAAGGAGTCAGCGGGGCTGGGGCGGAGTGCCTTTGTGGTGGCAGTGACAGCCAGATGCCCTGGGTTGGTAAGAAGTCAGCGGGGCTGGGGCGGAGTGCCGTTGTGGTGGCAGTGACAGCCAGATGCCCTGGGTTGGTAAGGAGTCAGCGGGGCTGGGGCGGAGTGCCCTTGTGGTGGCAGTGACAGCCAGAAGCCTTGGGTTGGTGAAGAGTCAGCGGGGCTGGGGGAGTGCCTTTGTGGTGGCAGTGACAGCCAGATGCCCTGGGTTGGTAAGGAGTCAGCGGGGCTGGGGCGGAGTGCCTTTGTGGTGGCAGTGACAACCAGATGCCCTGGGTTGGAAAGGAGTCAGCGGGGTTGGGGCGGAGTGCCCTTGTGGTGGCAGTGACAGCCAGATGCTCTGGGTTGGTAAGTAGTCAGCGGGGCTGGGGCGGAGTGCCCTTGTGGTGGCTGTGACAGCCAGATGCCCTGGGTTGGTAAGGAGTCAGCGGGGCGGAGTGCCTTTTTGGTGGCAGTGACAGCCAGATGCCCTGGGTTGGTAAGGAGTCAGCTGGGTTGGGGCGGAGTGCCCTTGTGGTGGCAGTAACAGCCAGAAGCCCCGGGTTGGTGAAGAGTCAGAGGGGTTGGGGCAGAGGGCCCTTGTGGTGGCAGTGACAGCCAGATTCCCTGGGTTGGTAAAGAGTCAGCGGGGCTGGGGCAGAGGGCCTTTGTGGTGGCAGTGACAGCCAGATGCCCTGGGTTGGTAAGGAGTCAGCGGGGTTGGGGCGGAGTGCCCTTGTGGTGGCAGTGACAGCTAGATGGCCTGGGTTGATAAAGAGTCAGCGGTGCTGGGGCGGAGTGCCTTTGTGGTGATAGTGACAGCCAGGAGCCCTGGGTTGGTGAAGAGTCAGCAGGGCTGGGGCGGAGTGCCCTTCTGGTGGCAGTGATAGCCAGATGCCCTGGGTTGGTAAGGAGTCAGCGGGGTTGGGGCAGAGTGCCTTTGTGGTGATAGTGACAGCCAGATGCCCTGTGTTGGTAAGGAGTCTGCGGGGTTGGGGAGGCGCCTTTGTGGAGGCAGTGACAGCCAGATGCCCTGGGTTGGTAAGGAGTCAGCGGGGCTGGGGAGGAGTGCCCTTGTGGTGGCAGTGACAGCCAAATGCCCTGGGTTGGTAAGGAGTCAGCGGGGCTGGGGCGGAGTGCCTTTGTGGTGGCAGTGACAGCCAGATGCCCTGGGTTGGTAAAGAGTCAGCGGGGTTGGGGCAGAGTGCCTTTGTGGTGGCAGTGACAGCCAGATGCCCTGGGTTGGTAAGGAGTCAGCGGGGTTGGGGCGGAGTGCCCTTGTGGTGGCAGTGACAGCTAGATGGCCTGTGTTGATAAAGAGTCAGCGGGGCTGGGGCGGAGTGCCTTTGTGGTGATAGTGACAGCCAGAAGCCCTGGGTTGGTAACGAGTCAGCGGGGCTGGGGCGGAATGCCTTTGTGGTGGCAGTGACACCCAGAAGCCCTGGGTTGGTAAAGAGTCAGCGGGGTTGGGGCGGAGTGCCTTTGTGGTGGCAGTGACAGCCAGATGCACTGGGTTGGTAAAGAGTCAGCGGGGCTGGGGCGGAGTGCCTTTGTGGTGGCAGTGACAGCCAGATGCCCTGGGTTGGTAAGGAGTCAGCGGGGCTGGGGCGGAGTGCCTTTGTAGTGGCAGTGACAGCCAGATGCCCTGGGTTGGTAAAGAGTCAGCGGGGTTGGGGCGGAGTGCCTTTGTGGTGGCAGTGACAGCCAGATGCCCTGGGTTGGTAAGGAGTCAGCGGGGCTGGGGCGGAGTGCCTTTGTGGTGGCAGTGACAGCCAGATGCCCTGGGTTGGTAAGGAGTCAGCGGGGCTGGGGCGGAGTGCCGTTGTGGTGGCAGTGACAGCCAGATGCCCTGGGTTGGTAAGGAGTCAGCGGGGCTGGGGCGGAGTGCCCTTCTGGTGGCAGTGATAGCCAGATGCCCTGGGTTGGTAAGGAGTCAGCGGGGTTGGGGCAGAGTGCCTTTGTGGTGATAGTGACAGCCAGATGCCCTGTGTTGGTAAGGAGTCTGCGGGGTTGGGGAGGCGCCTTTGTGGAGGCAGTGACAGCCAGATGCCCTGGGTTGGTAAGGAGTCAGCGGGGCTGGGGAGGAGTGCCCTTGTGGTGGCAGTGACAGCCAAATGCCCTGGGTTGGTAAGGAGTCAGCGGGGCTGGGGCGGAGTGCCTTTGTGGTGGCAGTGACAGCCAGATGCCCTGGGTTGGTAAAGAGTCAGCGGGGTTGGGCAGAGTGCCTTTGTGGTGGCAGTGACAGCCAGATGCCCTGGGTTGGTAAGGAGTCAGCGGGGTTGGGGCGGAGTGCCCTTGTGGTGGCAGTGACAGCCAGAAGCCCTGGGTTGGTGAAGAGTCAGCGGGGCTGGGGCGGAGTGCCTTTGTGGTGGCAGTGACAGCCAGATGCCCTGGGTTGGTAAGGAGTCAGCGGGGCTGGGGCGGAGTGCCTTTGTGGTGGCAGTGACAGCCAGATGCCCTGGGTTGGTAAGAAGTCAGCGGGGCTGGGGCGGAGTGCCGTTGTGGTGGCAGTGACAGCCAGATGCCCTGGGTTGGTAAGGAGTCAGCGGGGCTGGGGCGGAGTGCCCTTGTGGTGGCAGTGACAGCCAGAAGCCTTGGGTTGGTGAAGAGTCAGCGGGGCTGGGGGGAGTGCCTTTGTGGTGGCAGTGACAGCCAGATGCCCTGGGTTGGTAAGGAGTCAGCGGGGCTGGGGCGGAGTGCCTTTGTGGTGGCAGTGACAGCCAGATGCCCTGGGTTGGAAAGGAGTCAGCGGGGTTGGGGCGGAGTGCCCTTGTGGTGGCAGTGACAGCCAGATGCTCTGGGTTGGTAAGTAGTCAGCGGGGCTGGGGCGGAGTGCCCTTGTGGTGGCTGTGACAGCCAGATGCCCTGGGTTGGTAAGGAGTCAGCGGGGCGGAGTGCCTTTTGGTGGCAGTGACAGCCAGATGCCCTGGGTTGGTAAGGAGTCAGCTGGGTTGGGGCGGAGTGCCCTTGGGATGGCAGTAACAGCCAGAAGCCCCGGGTTGGTGAAGAGTCAGAGGGGTTGGGGCAGAGGGCCCTTGTGGTGGCAGTGACAGCCAGATTCCCTGGGTTGGTAAAGAGTCAGCGGGGCTGGGGCAGAGGGCCTTTGTGGTGGCAGTGACAGCCAGATGCCCTGGGTTGGTAAGGAGTCAGCGGGGTTGGGGCGGATTGCCCTTGTGGTGGCAGTGACAGCTAGATGGCCTGGGTTGATAAAGAGTCAGCGGTGCTGGGGCGGAGTGCCTTTGTGGTGATAGTGACAGCCAGGAGCCCTGGGTTGGTGAAGAGTCAGCAGGGCTGGGGCGGAGTGCCCTTCTGGTGGCAGTGATAGCCAGATGCCCTGGGTTGGTAAGGAGTCAGCGGGGTTGGGGCAGAGTGCCTTTGTGGTGATAGTGACAGCCAGATGCCCTGTGTTGGTAAGGAGTCTGCGGGGTTGGGGAGGCGCCTTTGTGGAGGCAGTGACAGCCAGATGCCCTGGGTTGGTAAGGAGTCAGCGGGGCTGGGGAGGAGTGCCCTTGTGGTGGCAGTGACAGCCAAATGCCCTGGGTTGGTAAGGAGTCAGCGGGGCTGGGGCGGAGTGCCTTTGTGGTGGCAGTGACAGCCAGATGCCCTGGGTTGGTAAAGAGTCAGCGGGGTTGGGCAGAGTGCCTTTGTGGTGGCAGTGACAGCCAGATGCCCTGGGTTGGTAAGGAGTCAGCGGGGTTGGGGCGGAGTGCCCTTGTGGTGGCAGTGACAGCCAGAAGCCCTGGGTTGGTGAAGAGTCAGCGGGGCTGGGGCGGAGTGCCTTTGTGGTGGCAGTGACAGCCAGATGCCCTGGGTTGGTAAGGAGTCAGCGGGGCTGGGGCGGAGTGCCTTTGTGGTGGCAGTGACAGCCAGATGCCCTGGGTTGGTAAGGAGTCAGCGGGGCTGGGGCGGAGTGCCGTTGTGGTGGCAGTGACAGCCAGATGCCCTGGGTTGGTAAGGAGTCAGCGGGGCTGGGGCGGAGTGCCCTTGTGGTGGCAGTGACAGCCAGAAGCCTTGGGTTGGTGAAGAGTCAGCGGGGCTGGGGGGAGTGCCTTTGTGGTGGCAGTGACAGCCAGATGCCCTGGGTTGGTAAGGAGTCAGCGGGGCTGGGGCGGAGTGCCTTTGTGGTGGCAGTGACAGCCAGATGCCCTGGGTTGGAAAGGAGTCAGCGGGGTTGGGGCGGAGTGCCCTTGTGGTGGCAGTGACAGCCAGATGCTCTGGGTTGGTAAGTAGTCAGCGGGGCTGGGGCGGAGTGCCCTTGTGGTGGCCGTGACAGCCAGATGCCCTGGGTTGGTAAGGAGTCAGCGGGGCGGAGTGCCTTTTTGGTGGCAGTGACAGCCAGATGCCCTGGGTTGGTAAGGAGTCAGCTGGGTTGGGGCGGAGTGCCCTTGTGGTGGCAGTAACAGCCAGAAGCCCCGGGTTGGTGAAGAGTCAGAGGGGTTGGGGCAGAGGGCCCTTGTGGTGGCAGTGACAGCCAGATTCCCTGGGTTGGTAAAGAGTCAGCGGGGCTGGGGCAGAGGGCCTTTGTGGTGGCAGTGACAGCCAGATGCCCTGGGTTGGTAAGGAGTCAGCGGGGTTGGGGCGGAGTGCCCTTGTGGTGGCAGTGACAGCTAGATGGCCTGGGTTGATAAAGAGTCAGCGGTGCTGGGGCGGAGTGCCTTTGTGGTGATAGTGACAGCCAGGAGCCCTGGGTTGGTGAAGAGTCAGCAGGGCTGGGGCGGAGTGCCCTTCTGGTGGCAGTGATAGCCAGATGCCCTGGGTTGGTAAGGAGTCAGCGGGGTTGGGGCAGAGTGCCTTTGTGGTGATAGTGACAGCCAGATGCCCTGTGTTGGTAAGGAGTCTGCGGGGTTGGGGAGGCGCCTTTGTGGAGGCAGTGACAGCCAGATGCCCTGGGTTGGTAAGGAGTCAGCGGGGCTGGGGAGGAGTGCCCTTGTGGTGGCAGTGACAGCCAAATGCCCTGGGTTGGTAAGGAGTCAGCGGGGCTGGGGCGGAGTGCCTTTGTGTTGGCAGTGACAGCCAGATGCCCTGGGTTGGTAAAGAGTCAGCGGGGTTGGGGCAGAGTGCCTTTGTGGTGGCAGTGACAGCCAGATGCCCTGGGTTGGTAAGGAGTCAGCGGGGTTGGGGCGGAGTGCCCTTGTGGTGGCAGTGACAGCTAGATGGCCTGTGTTGATAAAGAGTCAGCGGGGCTGGGGCGGAGTGCCTTTGTGGTGATAGTGACAGCCAGAAGCCCTGGGTTGGTAACGAGTCAGCGGGGCTGGGGCGGAATGCCTTTGTGGTGGCAGTGACACCCAGAAGCCCTGGGTTGGTAAAGAGTCAGCGGGGTTGGGGCGGAGTGCCTTTGTGGTGGCAGTGACAGCCAGATGCACTGGGTTGGTAAAGAGTCAGTGGGGCTGGGGCGGAGTGCCTTTGTGGTGGCAGTGACAGCCAGATGCCCTGGGTTGGTAAGGAGTCAGCGGGGCTGGGGCGGAGTGCCTTTGTAGTGGCAGTGACAGCCAGATGCCCTGGGTTGGTAAAGAGTCAGCGGGGTTGGGGCGGAGTGCCTTTGTGGTGGCAGTGACAGCCAGATGCCCTGGGTTGGTAAGGAGTCAGCGGGGCTGGGGCGGAGTGCCTTTGTGGTGGCAGTGACAGCCAGATGCCCTGGGTTGGTAAGGAGTCAGCGGGGCTGGGGCGGAGTGCCGTTGTGGTGGCAGTGACAGCCAGATGCCCTGGGTTGGTAAGGAGTCAGCGGGGCTGGGGCGGAGTGCCCTTCTGGTGGCAGTGATAGCCAGATGCCCTGGGTTGGTAAGGAGTCAGCGGGGTTGGGGCAGAGTGCCTTTGTGGTGATAGTGACAGCCAGATGCCCTGTGTTGGTAAGGAGTCTGCGGGGTTGGGGAGGCGCCTTTGTGGAGGCAGTGACAGCCAGATGCCCTGGGTTGGTAAGGAGTCAGCGGGGCTGGGGAGGAGTGCCCTTGTGGTGGCAGTGACAGCCAAATGCCCTGGGTTGGTAAGGAGTCAGCGGGGCTGGGGCGGAGTGCCTTTGTGGTGGCAGTGACAGCCAGATGCCCTGGGTTGGTAAAGAGTCAGCGGGGTTGGGCAGAGTGCCTTTGTGGTGGCAGTGACAGCCAGATGCCCTGGGTTGGTAAGGAGTCAGCGGGGTTGGGGCGGAGTGCCCTTGTGGTGGCAGTGACAGCCAGAAGCCCTGGGTTGGTGAAGAGTCAGCGGGGCTGGGGCGGAGTGCCTTTGTGGTGGCAGTGACAGCCAGATGCCCTGGGTTGGTAAGGAGTCAGCGGGGCTGGGGCGGAGTGCCTTTGTGGTGGCAGTGACAGCCAGATGCCCTGGGTTGGTAAGAAGTCAGCGGGGCTGGGGCGGAGTGCCGTTGTGGTGGCAGTGACAGCCAGATGCCCTGGGTTGGTAAGGAGTCAGCGGGGCTGGGGCGGAGTGCCCTTGTGGTGGCAGTGACAGCCAGAAGCCTTGGGTTGGTGAAGAGTCAGCGGGGCTGGGGGAGTGCCTTTGTGGTGGCAGTGACAGCCAGATGCCCTGGGTTGGTAAGGAGTCAGCGGGGCTGGGGCGGAGTGCCTTTGTGGTGGCAGTGACAACCAGATGCCCTGGGTTGGAAAGGAGTCAGCGGGGTTGGGGCGGAGTGCCCTTGTGGTGGCAGTGACAGCCAGATGCTCTGGGTTGGTAAGTAGTCAGCGGGGCTGGGGCGGAGTGCCCTTGTGGTGGCTGTGACAGCCAGATGCCCTGGGTTGGTAAGGAGTCAGCGGGGCGGAGTGCCTTTTTGGTGGCAGTGACAGCCAGATGCCCTGGGTTGGTAAGGAGTCAGCTGGGTTGGGGCGGAGTGCCCTTGTCGTGGCAGTAACAGCCAGAAGCCCCGGGTTGGTGAAGAGTCAGAGGGGTTGGGGCAGAGGGCCCTTGTGGTGGCAGTGACAGCCAGATTCCCTGGGTTGGTAAAGAGTCAGCGGGGCTGGGGCAGAGGGCCTTTGTGGTGGCAGTGACAGCCAGATGCCCTGGGTTGGTAAGGAGTCAGCGGGGTTGGGGCGGAGTGCCCTTGTGGTGGCAGTGACAGCTAGATGGCCTGGGTTGATAAAGAGTCAGCGGTGCTGGGGCGGAGTGCCTTTGTGGTGATAGTGACAGCCAGGAGCCCTGGGTTGGTGAAGAGTCAGCAGGGCTGGGGCGGAGTGCCCTTCTGGTGGCAGTGATAGCCAGATGCCCTGGGTTGGTAAGGAGTCAGCGGGGTTGGGGCAGAGTGCCTTTGTGGTGATAGTGACAGCCAGATGCCCTGTGTTGGTAAGGAGTCTGCGGGGTTGGGGAGGCGCCTTTGTGGAGGCAGTGACAGCCAGATGCCCTGGGTTGGTAAGGAGTCAGCGGGGCTGGGGAGGAGTGCCCTTGTGGTGGCAGTGACAGCCAAATGCCCTGGGTTGGTAAGGAGTCAGCGGGGCTGGGGCGGAGTGCCTTTGTGGTGGCAGTGACAGCCAGATGCCCTGGGTTGGTAAAGAGTCAGCGGGGTTGGGGCAGAGTGCCTTTGTGGTGGCAGTGACAGCCAGATGCCCTGGGTTGGTAAGGAGTCAGCGGGGTTGGGGCGGAGTGCCCTTGTGGTGGCAGTGACAGCTAGATGGCCTGTGTTGATAAAGAGTCAGCGGGGCTGGGGCGGAGTGCCTTTGTGGTGATAGTGACAGCCAGAAGCCCTGGGTTGGTAACGAGTCAGCGGGGCTGGGGCGGAATGCCTTTGTGGTGGCAGTGACACCCAGAAGCCCTGGGTTGGTAAAGAGTCAGCGGGGTTGGGGCGGAGTGCCTTTGTGGTGGCAGTGACAGCCAGATGCACTGGGTTGGTAAAGAGTCAGCGGGGCTGGGGCGGAGTGCCTTTGTGGTGGCAGTGACAGCCAGATGCCCTGGGTTGGTAAGGAGTCAGCGGGGCTGGGGCGGAGTGCCTTTGTAGTGGCAGTGACAGCCAGATGCCCTGGGTTGGTAAAGAGTCAGCGGGGTTGGGGCGGAGTGCCTTTGTGGTGGCAGTGACAGCCAGATGCCCTGGGTTGGTAAGGAGTCAGCGGGGCTGGGGCGGAGTGCCTTTGTGGTGGCAGTGACAGCCAGATGCCCTGGGTTGGTAAGGAGTCAGCGGGGCTGGGGCGGAGTGCCGTTGTGGTGGCAGTGACAGCCAGATGCCCTGGGTTGGTAAGGAGTCAGCGGGGCTGGGGCGGAGTGCCCTTCTGGTGGCAGTGATAGCCAGATGCCCTGGGTTGGTAAGGAGTCAGCGGGGTTGGGGCAGAGTGCCTTTGTGGTGATAGTGACAGCCAGATGCCCTGTGTTGGTAAGGAGTCTGCGGGGTTGGGGAGGCGCCTTTGTGGAGGCAGTGACAGCCAGATGCCCTGGGTTGGTAAGGAGTCAGCGGGGCTGGGGAGGAGTGCCCTTGTGGTGGCAGTGACAGCCAAATGCCCTGGGTTGGTAAGGAGTCAGCGGGGCTGGGGCGGAGTGCCTTTGTGGTGGCAGTGACAGCCAGATGCCCTGGGTTGGTAAAGAGTCAGCGGGGTTGGGCAGAGTGCCTTTGTGGTGGCAGTGACAGCCAGATGCCCTGGGTTGGTAAGGAGTCAGCGGGGTTGGGGCGGAGTGCCCTTGTGGTGGCAGTGACAGCCAGAAGCCCTGGGTTGGTGAAGAGTCAGCGGGGCTGGGGCGGAGTGCCTTTGTGGTGGCAGTGACAGCCAGATGCCCTGGGTTGGTAAGGAGTCAGCGGGGCTGGGGCGGAGTGCCTTTGTGGTGGCAGTGACAGCCAGATGCCCTGGGTTGGTAAGAAGTCAGCGGGGCTGGGGCGGAGTGCCGTTGTGGTGGCAGTGACAGCCAGATGCCCTGGGTTGGTAAGGAGTCAGCGGGGCTGGGGCGGAGTGCCCTTGTGGTGGCAGTGACAGCCAGAAGCCTTGGGTTGGTGAAGAGTCAGCGGGGCTGGGGGGAGTGCCTTTGTGGTGGCAGTGACAGCCAGATGCCCTGGGTTGGTAAGGAGTCAGCGGGGCTGGGGCGGAGTGCCTTTGTGGTGGCAGTGACAGCCAGATGCCCTGGGTTGGAAAGGAGTCAGCGGGGTTGGGGCGGAGTGCCCTTGTGGTGGCAGTGACAGCCAGATGCTCTGGGTTGGTAAGTAGTCAGCGGGGCTGGGGCGGAGTGCCCTTGTGGTGGCTGTGACAGCCAGATGCCCTGGGTTGGTAAGGAGTCAGCGGGGCGGAGTGCCTTTTGGTGGCAGTGACAGCCAGATGCCCTGGGTTGGTAAGGAGTCAGCTGGGTTGGGGCGGAGTGCCCTTGGGATGGCAGTAACAGCCAGAAGCCCCGGGTTGGTGAAGAGTCAGAGGGGTTGGGGCAGAGGGCCCTTGTGGTGGCAGTGACAGCCAGATTCCCTGGGTTGGTAAAGAGTCAGCGGGGCTGGGGCAGAGGGCCTTTGTGGTGGCAGTGACAGCCAGATGCCCTGGGTTGGTAAGGAGTCAGCGGGGTTGGGGCGGATTGCCCTTGTGGTGGCAGTGACAGCTAGATGGCCTGGGTTGATAAAGAGTCAGCGGTGCTGGGGCGGAGTGCCTTTGTGGTGATAGTGACAGCCAGGAGCCCTGGGTTGGTGAAGAGTCAGCAGGGCTGGTGCGGAGTGCCCTTCTGGTGGCAGTGATAGCCAGATGCCCTGGGTTGGTAAGAAGTCAGCGGGGTTGGGGCAGAGTGCCTTTGTGGTGATAGTGACAGCCAGATGCCCTGTGTTGGTAAGGAGTCTGCGGGGTTGGGGAGGCGCCTTTGTGGAGGCAGTGACAGCCAGATGCCCTGGGTTGGTAAGGAGTCAGCGGGGCTGGGGAGGAGTGCCCTTGTGGTGGCAGTGACAGCCAAATGCCCTGGGTTGGTAAGGAGTCAGCGGGGCTGGGGCGGAGTGCCTTTGTGGTGGCAGTGACAGCCAGATGCCCTGGGTTGGTAAAGAGTCAGCGGGGTTGGGGCAGAGTGCCTTTGTGGTGGCAGTGACAGCCAGATGGCCTGGGTTGGTAAGGAGTCAGCGGGGTTGGGGCGGAGTGCCCTTGTGGTGGCAGTGACAGCTAGATGGCCTGTGTTGATAAAGAGTCAGCGGGGCTGGGGCGGAGTGCCTTTGTGGTGATAGTGACAGCCAGAAGCCCTGGGTTGGTAACGAGTCAGCGGGGCTGGGGCGGAATGCCTTTGTGGTGGCAGTGACACCCAGAAGCCCTGGGTTGGTAAAGAGTCAGCGGGGTTGGGGCGGAGTGCCTTTGTGGTGGCAGTGACAGCCAGATGCACTGGGTTGGTAAAGAGTCAGCGGGGCTGGGGCGGAGTGCCTTTGTGGTGGCAGTGACAGCCAGATGCCCTGGGTTGGTAAGGAGTCAGCGGGGCTGGGGCGGAGTGCCTTTGTGGTGGCAGTGACAGCCAGATGCCCTGGGTTGGTAAAGAGTCAGCGGGGTTGGGGCGGAGTGCCTTTGTGGTGGCAGTGACAGCCAGATGCCCTGGGTTGGTAAGGAGTCAGCGGGGCTGGGGCGGAGTGCCCTTGTGGTGGCAGTGACAGCCAGAAGCCCTGGGTTGGTGAAGAGTCAGCGGGGCTGGGGCGGAGTGCCTTTGTGGTGGCAGTGACAGCCAGATGCCCTGGGTTGGTAAGGAGTCAGCGGGGTGGGGCAGAGGGCCTTTGTGGTGGCAGTGACAGCCAGATGCCCTGGGTTGGTGAAGAGTCAGCAGGGCTGGGGCGGAGTGCCCTTGTGGTGGTAGTGACAGCCAGATGCCCTGGGTTGGTAAGGAGTCTGCGGGGATGGGGCGGAGTGCCTTTGTGGTGATAGTGACAGCCAGATGCCCTGGGTTGGTAAGGAGGCTGCGGGGTTGGGGAGGCGCCTTTGTGGTGGCAGTGACAGCCAGATGCCCTGGGTTGGTAAGGAGTCAGCGGGGCTGGGGCGTAGTGCCTTTGTGGTGGCAGTGACAACCAGATGCCCTGTGTTGGTAAGGAGTCAGCGGGGCTGGGGCGGAGTGCCTTTGTGGTGGCAGTGACAGCCAGATGCCCTGGGTAGGTAAGGAGTCAGCGGGGCTGGGGCGGAGTGCCTTTGTGGTGGCAGTGACAGCCAGATGCCCTGGGTTGGTAAAGAGTCAGCGGGGCTGGGGCAGAGGGCCTTTGTGGTGGCAGTGACAGCCAGATGCCCTGGGTTGTTAAGGAGTCAGCGGGGCTGGGGCGGAGTGCCCTTGTGATAACAGTGACAGCCAGAAGTCCTGGGTTAGTAAAGAGTCAGCGGGGCTGGGGCGGAATGCCTTTGTGGTGGCAGTGACACCCAGAAACCCTGGGTTGGTAAAGAGTCAGCGGGGTTGGGGCGGAGTGCCTTTGTGGTGGCAGTGACAGCCAGATGCCCTGGGTTGGTAAAGAGTCAGCGGGGCTGGGGCGGAGTGCCTTTGTGGTGGCAGTGACAGCCAGATGCCCTGGGTTTGTAACGAGTCAGCGGGGCTGGGGCGGAATGCCTTTGTGGTGGCAGTGACACCCAGATGCCCTGGGTTGGTAAGGAGTCAGCGGGGCTGGGGCGGAGTGCCTTTGTGGTGGCAGTGACAGCCAGATGCCCTGGGTTGGTAAGGAGTCAGCGGGGCTGGGGCGGAGTGCCGTTGTGGTGGCAGTGACAGCCAGATGCCCTGGGTTGGTAAGGAGTCAGCGGGGCTGGGGCGGAGTGCCCTTGTGGTGGCAGTGACAGCCAGAAGCCTTGGGTTGGTGAAGAGTCAGCGGGGCTGGGGGAGTGCCTTTGTGGTGGCAGTGACAGCCAGATGCCCTGGGTTGGTAAGGAGTCAGCGGGGCTGGGGCGGAGTGCCTTTGTGGTGGCAGTGACAGCCAGATGCCCTGGGTTGGAAAGGAGTCAGCGGGGTTGGGGCGGAGTGCCCTTGTGGTGGCAGTGACAGCCAGATGCTCTGGGTTGGTAAGTAGTCAGCGGGGCTGGGGCGGAGTGCCCTTGTGGTGGCCGTGACAGCCAGATGCCCTGGGTTGGTAAGGAGTCAGCGGGGCGGAGTGCCTTTTTGGTGGCAGTGACAGCCAGATGCCCTGGGTTGGTAAGGAGTCAGCTGGGTTGGGGCGGAGTGCCCTTGTGGTGGCAGTAACAGCCAGAAGCCCCGGGTTGGTGAAGAGTCAGAGGGGTTGGGGCAGAGGGCCCTTGTGGTGGCAGTGACAGCCAGATTCCTGGGTTGGTAAAGAGTCAGCGGGGCTGAGGCAGAGGGCCTTTGTGGTGGCAGTGACAGCCAGATGCCCTGGGTTGGTAAGGAGTCAGCGGGGTTGGGGCGGAGTGCCCTTGTGGTGGCAGTGACAGCTAGATGGCCTGGGTTGATAAAGAGTCAGCGGTGCTGGGGCGGAGTGCCTTTGTGGTGATAGTGACAGCCAGGAGCCCTGGGTTGGTGAAGAGTCAGCAGGGCTGGGGCGGAGTGCCCTTCTGGTGGCAGTGATAGCCAGATGCCCTGGGTTGGTAAGGAGTCAGCGGGGTTGGGGCAGAGTGCCTTTGTGGTGATAGTGACAGCCAGATGCCCTGTGTTGGTAAGGAGTCTGCGGGGTTGGGGAGGCGCCTTTGTGGAGGCAGTGACAGCCAGATGCCCTGGGTTGGTAAGGAGTCAGCGGGGCTGGGGAGGAGTGCCCTTGTGGTGGCAGTGACAGCCAAATGCCCTGGGTTGGTAAGGAGTCAGCGGGGCTGGGGCGGAGTGCCTTTGTGGTGGCAGTGACAGCCAGATGCCCTGGGTTGGTAAAGAGTCAGCGGGGTTGGGGCAGAGTGCCTTTGTGGTGGCAGTGACAGCCAGATGCCCTGGGTTGGTAAGGAGTCAGCGGGGTTGGGGCGGAGTGCCCTTGTGGTGGCAGTGACAGCCAGAAGCCCTGGGTTGGTGAAGAGTCAGCGGGGCTGGGGCGGAGTGCCTTTGTGGTGGCAGTGACAGCCAGATGCCCTGGGTTGGTAAGGAGTCAGCGGGGCTGGGGGCGGAGTGCCTTTGTGGTGGCAGTGACAGCCAGATGCCCTGGGTTGGTAAGGAGTCAGCGGGGCTGGGGCGGAGTGCCCTTGTGGTGGCAGTGACAGCTAGATGGCCTGTGTTGATAAAGAGTCAGCGGGGCTGGGGCGGAGTGCCTTTGTGGTGATAGTGACAGCCAGAAGACCTGGGTTGGTAACGAGTCAGCGGGGCTGGGTCGGAATGCCTTTGTGGTGGCAGTGACACCCAGAAGCCCTGGGTTGGTAAAGAGTCAGCGGGGTTGGGGCGGAGTGCCTTTGTGGTGGCAGTGACAGCCAGATGCACTGGCTTGGTAAAGAGTCAGCGGGGCTGGGGCGGAGTGCATTTGTGGTGGCAGTGACAGCCAGATGCCCTGGGTTGGTAAGGAGTCAGCGGGGCTGGGGCGGAGTGCCTTTGTAGTGGCAGTGACAGCCAGATGCCCTGGGTTGGTAAAGAGTCAGCGGGGTTGGGGCGGAGTGCCTTTGTGGTGGCAGTGACAGCCAGATGCCCTGGGTTGGTAAGGAGTCAGCGGGGCTGGGGCGGAGTGCCCTTGTGGTGGCAGTGACAGCCAGAAGCCCTGGGTTGGTGAAGAGTCAGCGGGGCTGGGGCGGAGTGCCTTTGTGGTGGCAGTGACAGCCAGATGCCCTGGGTTGGTAAGGAGTCAGCGGGGTGGGGCAGAGGGCCTTTGTGGTGGCAGTGACAGCCAGATGCCCTGGGTTGGTGAAGAGTCAGCAGGGCTGGGGCGGAGTGCCCTTGTGGTGGTAGTGACAGCCAGATGCCCTGGGTTGGTAAGGAGTCTGCGGGGATGGGGCGCAGTGCCTTTGTGGTGATAGTGACAGCCAGATGCCCTGGGTTGGTAAGGAGGCTGCGGGGGTTGGGGAGGCGCCTTTGTGGTGCAGTGACAGCCAGATGCCCTGGGTTGGTAAGGAGTCAGCGGGGCTGGGGCGTAGTGCCTTTGTGGTGGCAGTGACAACCAGATGCCCTGTGTTGGTAAGGAGTCAGCGGGGCTGGGGCGGAGTGCCTTTGTGGTGGCAGTGACAGCCAGATGCCCTGGGTTGGTAAGGAGTCAGCGGGGCTGGGGCGGAGTGCCTTTGTGGTGGCAGTGACAGCCAGATGCCCTGGGTTGGTAAAGAGTCAGCGGGGCTGGGGCAGAGGGCCTTTGTGGTGGCAGTGACAGCCAGATGCCCTGGGTTGGTAAGGAGTCAGCGGGGCTGGGGCGGAGTGCCCTTGTGATAACAGTGACAGCCAGAAGTCATGGGTTGGTAAAGAGTCAGCGGGGCTGGGGCGGAATGCCTTTGTGGTGGCAGTGACACCCAGAAGCCCTGGGTTGGTAAAGAGTCAGCGGGGTTGGGGCGGAGTGCCTTTGTGGTGGCAGTGACAGCCAGATGCCCTGGGTTGGTAAAGAGTCAGCGGGGCTTGGGCGGAGTGCCTTTGTGGTGGCAGTGACAGCCAGATGCCCTGGGTTTGTAACGAGTCAGCGGGGCTGGGGCGGAATGCCTTTGTGGTGGCAGTGACACCCAGAAGCCCTGGGTTGGTAAAGAGTCAGCGGGGTTGGGGCGGAGTGCCTTTGTGGTGGCAGTGACAGCCAGATGCCCTGGGTTGGTAAAGAGTCAGCGGGGCTGGGGCGGAGTGCCTTTGTGGTGGCAGTGACAGCCAGATGCCCTGGGTTGGTAAGGAGTCAGCGGGGCTGGGGCGGAGTGCCTTTGTAGTGGCAGTGACAGCCAGATGCCCTGGGTTGGTAAAGAGTCAGCGGGGTTGGGGCGGAGTGCCTTTGTGGTGGCAGTGACAGCCAGATGCCCTGGGTTGGTAAGGAGTCAGCGGGGCTGGGGCGGAGTGCCCTTGTGGTGGCAGTGACAGCCAGAAGCCCTGGGTTGGTGAAGAGTCAGCGGGGCTGGGGCGGAGTGCCTTTGTGGTGGCAGTGACAGCCAGATGCCCTGGGTTGGTAAGGAGTCAGCGGGGTGGGGCGGAGTGCCCTTGTGGTGGTAGTGACAGCCAGATGCCCTGGGTTGGTAAGGAGTCTGCGGGGATGGGGCGGAGTGCCTTTGTGGTGATAGTGACAGCCAGATGCCCTGGGTTGGTAAGGAGTCTGCGGGGTTGGGGAGGCGCCTTTGTGGTGGCAGTGACAGCCAGATGCCCTGGGTTGGTAAGGAGTCAGCGGGGCTGGGGCGGAGTGCCCTTGTGGTGGCAGTGACAGCCAGAAGCCCTGGGTTGGTGAAGAGTCAGCGGGGCTGGGGCGGAGTGCCTTTGTGGTGGCAGTGACAGCCAGATGCCCTGGGTTGGTGAAGAGTCAGCAGGGCTGGGGCGGAGTGCCCTTGTGGTGGTAGTGACAGCCAGATGCCCTGGGTTGGTAAGGAGTCTGCGGGGATGGGGCGGAGTGCCTTTGTGGTGATAGTGACAGCCAGATGCCCTGGGTTGGTAAGGAGTCTGCGGGGTTGGGGAGGCGCCTTTGTGGTGGCAGTGACAGCCAGATGCCCTGGGTTGGTAAGGAGTCAGCGGGGCTGGGGCGTAGTGCCTTTGTGGTGGCAGTGACAACCAGATGCCCTGTGTTGGTAAGGAGTCAGCGCGGCTGGGGCGGAGTGCCTTTGTGGTGGCAGTGACAGCCAGATGCCCTGGGTTGGTAAGGAGTCAGCGGGGCTGGGGCGGAGTGCCTTTGTGGAGGCAGTGACAGCCAGATGCCCTGGGTTGGTAAAGAGTCAGCGGGGCTGGGGCAGAGGGCCTTTGTGGTGGCAGTGACAGCCAGATGCCCTGGGTTGGTAAGGAGTCAGCGGGGCTGGGGCGGAGTGCCCTTGTGATAACAGTGACAGCCAGAAGTCCTGGGTTGGTAAAGAGTCAGCGGGGTTGGGGCAGAGTGCCTTTGTGGTGGCAGTGACAGCCAGATGCCCTGGGTTGGTAAAGAGTCAGCGGGGCTGGGGCAGAGGGCCTTTGTGGTGGCCGTGACAGCCAGATGCCCTGGGTTGGTAAGGAGTCAGCGGGGCGGAGTGCCTTTTGGTGGCAGTGACAGCCAGATGCCCTGGATTGGTAAGGAGTCAGCGGGGCTGGGGCGGAGGGCCTTTGTGGTGGCCGTGACAGCCAGATGCCCTGGGTTGGTAAGGAGTCAGTGGGGCGGAGAGCCTTTTTGGTGGCAGTGACAGCCAGATGCCCTGGGTTGGTAAGGAGTCAGTGGGGTTGGGGCGGAGTGCCCTTGTGGTGGCAGTGACAGCCACAAGCCCTGGGTTGGTGAAGGTCAGCGGGGCTGGGGCGGAGTGCCCTTGTGGTGGCAGTGACGGCCAGATGCCCTGGGTTGATAAAGAGTCAGCGGTGCTGGGGCGGAGGGCCTTTGTGGTAATAGTGACAGCCAGGAGCCCTGGGTTGGTGAAGAGTCAGCAGGGCTGGGGCGGAGTGCCCTTCTGGTGGCAGTGACAGCCAGATGCCCTGGGTTGGTAAGGAGTCTGCGGGGATGGGGGGGGTGCCTTTGTGGTGATAGTGACAGCCAGATGCCCTGGGTTGGTAAGGAGTCTGCGGGGTTGGGGAGGCGCCTTTGTGGTGGCAGTGACAGCCAGATGCCCTGGGTTGGTAAGGAGTCAGCGGGGCTGGGGAGGAGTGCCCTTGTGGTGGCAGTGACAGCCAAATGCCCTGGGTTGGTAAGGAGTCAGCGGGGCTGGGGCGGAGTGCCTTTGTGGTGGCAGTGACAGCCAGATGCCCTGGGTTGGTAAAGAGTCAGCGGGGTTGGGGCAGAGTGTTTTTGTGGTGGCAGTAACAGCCAGATGCCCTAGGTTGGTAAGGAGTCAGCGGGGTTGGGGCGGAGTGCCCTTGTGGTGGCAGTGACAGCCAGAAGCCCTGGGTTGGTGAAGAGTCAGCGTGCTGGGGTGGAGTGCCTTTGTGGTGGCAGTGACAGCCAGATGCCCTGGGTTGGTAAGGAGTCAGCGGGGCTGGGGCGGAGTGCCTTTGTGGTGGCAGTGACAGCTAGATGGCCTGGGTTGATAAAGGGTCAGCGGGGCTGGGGCGGAGTGCCTTTGTGGTGATAGTGACAGCCAGGAGCCCTGGGTTGGTGAAGAGTCAGCAGGGCTGGGGCGGAGTGCCCTTGTGGTGGCAGTGACAGCCAGATGCCCTGGGTTGGTAAGGAGTTAGCGGGGTTGGGACAGAGTGCCCTTGTGGTGGCAGTGACAGCCAGATGCCCTGGGTTGGTAAGGAGTTAGCGGGGTTGGGGCAGAGTGCCCTTGTGGTGGCAGTAACAGCCAGATGCCCTGGGTTGGTAAGGAGTCAGCGGGGTTGGGGCGGAGTGCCCTTGTGGTGGCAGTGACAGCCAGAAGCCCTGGGTTGGTGAAGAGTCAGCGGGGCTGGGGCGGAGTGCCTTTGTGGTGGCAGTGACAGCCAGATGCCCTGGGTTGGTAAGGAGTCAGCGGGGTGGGGCAGAGGGCCTTTGTGGTGGCAGTGACAGCCAGATGCCCTGGGTTGGTGAAGAGTCAGCAGGGCTGGGGCGGAGTGCCCTTGTGGTGGTAGTGACAGCCAGATGCCCTGGGTTGGTAAGGAGTCTGCGGGGATGGGGCGGAGTGCCTTTGTGGTGATAGTGACAGCCAGATGCCCTGGGTTGGGAAGGAGTCTGCGGGGTTGGGGAGGCGCCTTTGTGGTGGCAGTGACAGCCAGATGCCCTGGGTTGGTAAGGAGTCAGCGGGGCTGGGGCGTAGTGCCTTTGTGGTGGCAGTGACAACCAGATGCCCTGTGTTGGTAAGGAGTCAGCGCGGCTGGGCGGAGTGCCTTTGTGGTGGCAGTGACAGCCAGATGCCCTGGGTTGGTAAGGAGTCAGCGGGGCTGGGGCGGAGTGCCTTTGTGGTGGCAGTGACAGCCAGATGCCCTGGGTTGGTAAAGAGTCAGCGGGGCTGGGGCAGAGGGCCTTTGTGGTGGCAGTGACAGCCAGATGCCCTGGGTTGGTAAGGAGTCAGCGGGGCTGGGGCGGAGTGCCCTTGTGATAACAGTGACAGCCAGAAGTCCTGGGTTGGTAAAGAGTCAGCGGGGGTTGGGGCAGAGTGCCTTTGTGGTGGCAGTGACAGCCAGATGCCCTGGGTTGGTAAAGAGTCAGCGGGGCTGGGGCAGAGGGCCTTTGTGGTGGCCGTGACAGCCAGATGCCCTGGGTTGGTAAGGAGTCAGCGGGGCGGAGTGCCTTTTTGGTGGCAGTGACAGCCAGATGCCCTGGGTTGGTAAGGAGTCAGCGGGGCTGGGGCGGAGGGCCTTTGTGGTGGCCGTGACAGCCAGATGCCCTGGGTTGGTAAGGAGTCAGTGGGGCGGAGTGCCTTTTTGGTGGCAGTGACAGCCAGATGCCCTGGGTTGGTAAGGAGTCAGTGGGGTTGGGGCGGAGTGCCCTTGTGGTGGCAGTGACAGCCACAAGCCCTGGGTTGGTGAAGAGTCAGCGGGGCTGGGGCGGAGTGCCCTTGTGGTGGCAGTGACGGCCAGATGCCCTGGGTTGATAAAGAGTCAGCGGTGCTGGGGCGGAGGGCCTTTGTGGTAATAGTGACAGCCAGGAGCCCTGGGTTGGTGAAGAGTCAGCAGGGCTGGGGCGGAGTGCCCTTCTGGTGGCAGTGACAGCCAGATGCCCTGGGTTGGTAAGGAGTCTGCGGGGATGGGGAGGCGCCATTGTGGTGATAGTGACAGCCAGATGCCCTGGGTTGGTAAGGAGTCTGCGGGGTTGGGGAGGCGCCTTTGTGGTGGCAGTGACAGCCAGATGCCCTGGGTTGGTAAGGAGTCAGCGGGGCTGGGGAGGAGTGCCCTTGTGGTGGCAGTGACAGCCAAATGCCCTGGGTTGATAAGGAGTCAGCGGGGCTGGGGCGGAGTGCCTTTGTGGTGGCAGTGACAGCCAGATGCCCTGGGTTGGTAAAGAGTCAGCGGGGTTGGGGCAAAGTGCCTTTGTGGTGGCAGTAACAGCCAGATGCCCTAGGTTGGTAAGGAGTCAGCGGGGTTCGGGCGGAGTGCCCTTGTGGTGGCAGTGACAGCCAGATGCCCTGGGTTGGTAAGGAGTCAGCGGGGCTGGGGCGGAGTGCCTTTGTGGTGGCAGTGACAGCCAGATGCCCTGGGTTGGTAAGGAGTCAGCGGGGCTGGGGCGGAGTGCCTTTGTGGTGGCAGTGACAGCTAGATGGCCTGGGTTGATAAAGAGTCAGCGGGGCTGGGGCGGAGTGCCTTTGTGGTGATAGTGACAGCCAGGAGCCCTGGGTTGGTGAAGAGTCAGCAGGGCTGGGGCGGAGTGCCCTTGTGGTGGCAGTGACAGCCAGATGCCCTGGGTTGGTAAGGAGTTAGCGGGGTTGGGACAGAGTGCCCTTGTGGTGGCAGTGACAGCCAGATGCCCTGGGTTGGTAAGGAGTTAGCGGGGTTGGGGCAGAGTGCCCTTGTGGTGGCAGTAACAGCCAGATGCCCTGGGTTGGTAAGGAGTCAGCGGGGTTGGGGCGGAGTGCCCTTTTGGTGGCAGTGACAGCCAGAAGCCCTGGGTTGGTGAAGAGTCAGCGTGCTGGGGCGGAGTGCCTTTGTGGTGGCAGTGACAGCCAGATGCCCTGGGTTGGTAAGGAGTCAGCGGGGCTGGGGCGGAGTGCCTTTGTGGTGGCAGTGACAGCCAGATGCCCTGGGTTGGTAAAGAGTCAGCGGGGCTGGGGCGGAGTGCCGTTGTGGTGGCAGTGACATCCAGATGCCCTGGGTTGGTAAGGAGTCAGCGGGGCTGGGGCGGAGTGCCCTTGTGGTGGCAGTGACAGCCAGAAGCCTTGGGTTGGTGAAGAGTCAGCGGGGCTGGGGGAGTGCCTTTGTGGTGGCAGTGACAGCCAGATGCCCTGGGTTGGTAAGGAGTCAGCGGGGCTGGGGCGGAGTGCCTTTGTGGTGGCAGTGACAGCCAGATGCCCTGGGTTGGAAAGGAGTCAGCGGGGTTGGGGCGGAGTGCCCTTGTGGTGGCAGTGACAGCTAGATGGCCTGGGTTGATAAAGAGTCAGCGGGGCTGGGGCGGAGTGCCTTTGTGGTGATAGTGACAGCCAGAAGCCCTGGGTTGGTAACGAGTCAGCGGTGCTGGGGCGGAATGCCTTTGTGGTGGCAGTGACAGCCAGATGCCCTGGGTTGGTAAGGAGTCAGCGGGGCTGGGGCGGAGTGCCTTTGTGGTGGCAGTGACAGCCACATGCCCTGGGTTGGTAAAGAGTCAGCGGGGTTGGGGCAGAGTGCCTTTGTGGTGGCAGTGACAGCCAGATGCCCTGGGTTGGTAAGGAGTCAGCGGGGTTGGGGCAGAGTGCCTTTGTGGTGGCAGTGACACCCAGAAGCCCTGGGTTGGTAAGGAGTCAGCGGGGCTGGGGTGGAGTGCCCTTGTGGTGGCAGTGACAGCCAGAAGCCCTGGGTTGGTGAAGAGTCAGCGGGGCTGGGGCGGAGTGCCCTTGTGGTGGCAGTGACAGCCAGATGCCCTGGGTTGGTAAAGAGTCAGCGGGGCTGGGGCAGAAGGCCTTTGTGGTGGCAGTGACAGCCAGATGCCCTGGGTTGGTAAGGAGTCAGCGGGGTTGGGGAGGCGCCTTTGTGGTGGCAGTGACAGCCAGATGCCCTGGGTTGGTAAAGAGTCAGCGGGGTTGGGGCAGAGTTCCTTTGTGGTGGCAGTGACAGCCAGATGCCCTGGGTTGGTAAGGAGTCAGCGGGGCTGGGGCGTAGTGCCTTTGTGGTGGCAGTGACAGCCAGATGCCCTGGGTTGGTAAGGAGTCAGCGGGGCTGGGGCGGAGTGCCCTTGTGGTGGCAGTGACAGCCAGATGCCCTGGGTTGGTAAAGAGTCAGCGGGGTTGGGGCAGAGTGCCTTTGTGGTGGCAGTGACACCCAGAAGAAATGGGTTGGTAAGGAGTCAGCAGGGCTGGGGCGGAGTGCCCTTGTGGTGGCAGTGACAGCCAGAAGCCCTGGGTTGGTGAAGAGTCAGCGGGGCTGGGGCGGAGTGCCCTTGTGGTGGCAGTGACAGCCAGATGCCCTGGGTTGGTAAAGAGTCAGCGGGGCTGGGGCAGAGGGCCTTTGTGGTGGCAGTGACAGCCAGATGACCTGGGTTGATAAGGAGTCAACGGGGTTGGGGCGGAGTGCCCTTGTGGTGGCAGTGACAGCTAGATGGCCTGGGTTGATAAAGAGTCAGCGGGGCTGGGGCGGAGTGCCTTTGTGGTGATAGTGACAGCCAGGAGCCCTGGGTTGGTGAAGAGTCAGCAGGGCTGGGGCGGAGTGCCCTTGTGGTGGCAGTGACAGCCAGATGCCCTGGGTTGGTAAGGAGTTAGCGGGGTTGGGACAGAGTGCCCTTGTGGTGGCAGTGACAGCCAGATGCCCTGGGTTGGTAAGGAGTCTGCGGGGATGGGGCGGAGTGCCTTTGTGGTGATAGTGACAGCCAGATGCCCTGGGTTGGTAAGGAGTCAGCGGGGTTGGGGAGGCGCCTTTGTGGTGGCAGTGACAGCCAGATGCCCTGGGTTGTTGAAGAGTCAGCAGGGCTGGGGCGGAGTGCCCTTGTGGTGGCAGTGACAGCCAGAAGCCCTGGGTTGGTAAAGAGTCAGCGTGGCTGGGGCGGAGTGCCTTTGTGGTGGCAGTGACAGCCAGATGCCCTGGGTTGGTAAGGAGTCAGTGGGGCTGGGGCGGAGTGCCCTTGTGGTGGCAGTGACAGCCAGAAGCCCTGGGTTGGTGAAGAGTCAGAGGGGCTGGGGCGGAGGGCCTTTGTGGTGGCAGTGACAGCCAGATGCCCTGGGTTGGTAAGGAGTCAGCGGGGATGGGGCGTAGTGCCTTTGTGGTGGCAGTGACAGCCAGATGCCCTGTGTTGGTAAGGAGTCAGCGGGGCTGGGGCGGAGTGCCTTTGTGGTGGCAGTGACAGCCAGATGCCCTGGGTTGGTAAGGAGTCAGCGGGGCTGGGGCGGAGTGCCCTTGTGGTGGCAGTGACAGCCAGAAGCCCTGGGTTGGTAAAGAGTCAGCGGGGCTGGGGCGGAGTGCCTTTGTGGTGGCAGTGACAGCCAGATGCCCTGGGTTGGTAAGGAGTCAGCGGGGCTGGGGCAGAGTGCCTTTGTGGTGGCAGTGACAGCCAGATGCCCTGGGTTGGTAAGGAGTCAGCGGGGCTGGGGCGGAGTGCCTTTGTGGTGGCAGTGACAGCTAGATGCCCTGGGTTGGAAAGGAGTCAGCGGGGTTGTAGGAGAGTAGGATCTGCCTCTTATGTTGCCCCCACTTTTTTTCAGATGTTTACACTGGTTTCTGGCTATAGTCTGGCTGGGACCCTGCTAATCAGGGCCCCAGCCTCTCTGTTCTCTCTAAACGATTTGGAGTGCACTCTAGGTGCACTAGTGATTGGATACTGTGGTACCTTATGAGTCCCTGGTATATGGTACCTTAGGTACCAAGGGCATAGGTACTTCACAGGCCTACCAGGGGCTGAAGCATGTATTATGCTACCCCTGGGAAGCAGACTAAATCTGACACCACAGGCCTGCTACTGCAGCCTGGGTGAGGAAGTGCTAGCACTCCTCACTGAGATATAGGTCCCCTATATCTCTCCTACACACACATATAAACCTATCAGTCACCCCTAAGGCAGGCCCTATCAATCCTGAGGGCAGGGTGCTTGGCTTCTATGTGAGGGGGTGCCTCTGCCTGAGCAGGGCCCCTCTGCAGCTCTCGGAGTCCATTCTCTGGTGCTGTTTGTGGATGCGGTTAAACCATATACTTGTAAGTGCATTATATCCTCGCGGTAAAATGCTAACTTTGGAATGGCTGCATCGAAACATGTTGTGTTTGGTGTCAAACATCTTGGAATACCACCCCCCCCCGCCAGTCCTGGCGGTGGGGGTAGCATTCCACCCTTCTAGAGGGATAGACATGTACCTACTGTGGAAACGCGGTAGAATCCTGCAGAACCCTGGCATCACAAAATGGATGCCACCAGTCACAGACACTGGGCTGCCCTCCTGCTGATGACCAACACTCGCAGTGGAGGAAGCCCAACAATAGATATCCTGTCCCAAGGGGTGTGACCACCTCCCAGACAGGGTTTAGTGTATTGGGGCTGGGTGGGTGCACTCTTAGAGTGCTTTGAAGTCCTGCACTGGGGGAGCAGAAGGCTCCTCTGTGCATATGCCAGTTCAAACCGGCTCAGGGGCTACCTGCCCCTGCTCTGGCGCGAAACTGGACAAAGGGAAGTGGGTGTAGCCACCCACTCCCCTGACCCTCCCATAGGTAGGGTCATAGAGCTAGTCCCTCCCTTTCTTTTAGTATAAGAGGGGGAACCTGTGCATTGCACCCTAGATTTCCCTGGACGACGCTCTGAAGAAGAATCCCGGACCTTCGACGTTCCACTACCTTTGGAAGACTGAAGAATCTCCTTGGAGTCAAGGAGTGACTCCCCTGCTTGGCAGGCACCAAAAACTACAAACAATGGTCGCAAACTACGCCGCTCCCGCCAGAGTCCGAAGTCCCTGCAGCCCAAGAAGTAGATTTCCTGACTTCTCAAAGGCCATTGTGAGTCCCCAGCGAAGCTGAGGCCAGTGGACCCCAAGAGTAACGAGGAACCGCGACCCCTGGGTACCGTGCACTATTGTCGAGTGCAACCCCTTCACAACGTTCCACGAACTTGTGCTTTGGACCACGTGTGGTCCTAGCCTCCAGCAGGAATCCCTCCGAAGATCAGAGGCCTACTGCGTCCCGAGTGACCGTGGGCCCATGTGAGCGAATCCTCCCGAGGCGTCTTCGCGATCCCTTGCCAGCCTGGCTTGTGGGTCCCCAGAACACTTTCTAAAGAAACCAAAGGGCTCCCCTGGTTGCTCCAGGCCTGCCCTGACTTACCCTCACTGGGTGAGTCCCCCAGACCTTGCTGGTCTGCGCCATTGCCTCTTCACACTTTCCCCGAGACTTGCTGTTACCAAGGCCTGTTGGCTCCAATCGAGTCGCCAACACCGCAGTAAGCTTCAGACATTGTGGGACACGCCGAATCCAGCTCCTGGTTGTCGTCGACGCCTTCTGGACCTCGTGGCTGAAGAGTCAAGGTACCCGCGAATGACCTGAATCTTGCGACGACGGTGGGCATCCATCTTCCTTGCCCCGAGTCACTGCCAAGTGACTTTGAACACTGTCCCCTCTGCTTTCAGGTCTTCCATCTTCTGAATCCAGGCTTGGATTCCTCCGGACACTTCTCCTGTCGCCGCAAGCAGCAAGTCTTCACTGGCTCCCATTGAAAACGACGCCGCGACCCGACACCAAAGAACACCTATGCACCCGGCTCCCCTGGGTGAGGTAACTTCAGCACTACGGTGCTCCTGTGGGTGTGGGCCCTAGAACTACTTACCCTGTAAGTGACTTGCTTGTAGCTTCCCTAGAAGTGTCCTAAAACTCTCCTTTTCTAAGTGCGACAATTGCGCTGACTCGTACAGGGTTCAGCGTCTGTGTTAGACACACCGCGTCCATCTCCTTTGTAACACTATCTAGAACTGTATCCTTCGACTCGTACTGAGTCCGATCGGTGTTCGCCTCGAACACACAAAGGGCCTGTAACACTGAGATCTCCATTGCACTGACTCGCACAAGGTTCGCGTCTGTGTTAGACACAGCGCGTCCATCTCCCTTGCAACTCTATCTGTAACCGCGTCCTTCGACTCGTACAAGGACCGATCGGTGTGTTCGCCTCGAACACGCAAGGGACCTTTAACATTGAAATCTCAATCGCGTCTGAGCGCATAGACTCGCACAGGACTCGCACCGGTGCTAGGTCACCGCGTCCGTCCCCTGTGGGTCTCCTACAACTACCTGGGGTGGTTCTTGGGGGTCCCTCGATTCTAGATGCCCTAGACCTAGGTCTAGCAAACTAAGATTGTGATATTCGATTGTGCTAAACTTATTTTGATAACATTTGACCTGTACATATGTTCCTGACTTCTAATCTCATAAAGAGATTAGTAGAGAGTGTTTATTAATAAATACATATATATTTGATATATATACCTGTGTGGTGTCTTTTCATTTGGTGATTCAAGAGATTGTGTGGTAAAACAAGCTGCTTTACATTCCTTCAAGACTTAGCCTGAAGGCTGCTCTCCACAGCTACCACTAGGATAGCTTTCTATAAAGGTTGTCTTAAACCTATCTACCATAAGAGTCGAATTGTTCTGGTGCAAGGTGTCCACTTTAATTAGTGAACAGCATATACCAGGCCAACTTCTCACATTGGTGGGCAGCGTGTGGGATTCCAGCTTGCTATTGTTTTACCAGAAAATCTCTATTTGAATTACTAACTGAAAACCATTATAGGTACTCAAGGTACATATAAAGTCAAGCTTAGTATCAATAAGTTCTACTGAACTTAGAGCTGTGTGCCAAGGGATAGCACACCCTTTCCACAGCTCAAGCTAGTATCAGTAGGCCACAAACTAGTGTAGGTAGTACAACACTGCACAACACTAGAATGTCCTTAAAGGGTGGAACCAGTGGATCCACTCAGCCTCAGTATAAGGACATGGCTTTCTCTGACTTGAGAGCCATGTGTGTTGAAAGACACCTGAGGCTAGGACAGAGTCCCTCAACCCTACACCTGATAGATCTGCTGACAGCAGATGATCTTAGATTGGCTCTAGGAGCTAATGGGTCTGAATCAGTGGGTGGGTCAATTACAGTATCTGGGTCAGATGATGAAAATCAGAATGACCAGGACTCTGTGATTGAAGGGCCAGGCCTCAAGGGGCCTGAAAAGGACAGAGGAATTCTCCCTAAGAGAACTGACAGAGTGGATGAGAGGCATAGGTCCCCTTCCAGAGAATCTGAGCACTCTTATCACTCTGGCAGAGAATTTGTCTACCAGAGGAACTCATACTTTCCCATAAGAGAGACCTCCTCTGAAAGAATGTGCAAACTGCTGCAGTATGAGGAAGCAAGAGTTGCCCTCAGAACCAAGCAGTTGGCACTGGATATAGATGCCCTGGAGATCCAGAGAGCTTCTAGAAGAGAGGGGTTAGAACCCCTTGGTGGCAGCAACAGTGTCCCTAGAGGCAGAGAATCTATTCCAGACCATAGGAACCTGAGCAAGGTTGTTCCTCCCTACCAGAGTGGGGATGATATCCACAAGTGGATAACTGCTATGGAGAGGGCCTGTAGAGTACAGCAGGTCCCCCAAAAGCAGTGGGTGTGAGAAGTTGGCCTGGCATATGCTGTCCACTAATTATAGTGATACAAAAGGGGATGATGGACGGAACGTTTGAGCCAATCAAACACTCACCCCCAGTCAACTGATCTGGGTTTAATCCATCATCATTCTTTAGCTCACTCCACCACCCCAGTTCAGACATGGCCATATGCAAATCAGTCTGACCCTGTGCCTCATGGGAACAGTCCAGCCCGAACTGCCAAGCCATGTCTTCCCTGGACCGGAAACAAGCATCCTAGGACCGGTTTCTGGCATTCCAGCCGTCATCAGCCAGGCTTGCTTGAATCCAGTGGCAAAGTGAGCAAGGGACCCACGTCTGGGCATACCCCCGCCAACTTAGGGCGAACAAAGCGATACAAAAGGGGATGATGGACGGAACGTTTGAGCCAATCAAACACTCACCCCCAGTCAACTGATCTGGGTTTAATCCATCATCATTCTTTAGCTCACTCCACCACCCCAGTTCAGACATGGCCATATGCAAATCAGTCTGACCCTGTGCCTCATGGGAACAGTCCAGCCCGAACTGCCAAGCCATGTCTTCCCTGGACCGGAAACAAGCATCCTAGGCCCGGTTTCTGGCATTCCAGCCGTCATCAGCCAGGCTTGCTTGAATCCAGTGGCAAAGTGAGCAAGGGACCCACGTCTGGGCATACCCCCGCCAACTTAGGGCGAACAAAGCGATACAAAGGGGATGATGGACGGAACGTTTGAGCCAATCAAACACTCACCCCCAGTCAACTGATCTGGGTTTAATCCATCATCATTCTTTAGCTCACTCCACCACCCCAGTTCAGACATGGCCATATGCAAATCAGTCTGACCCTGTGCCTCATGGGAACAGTCCAGCCATGTCTTCCCTGGACCGGAAACAAGCATCCTAGGACCGGTTTCTGGCATTCCAGCCGTCATCAGCCAGGCTTGCTTGAATCCAGTGGCAAAGTGAGCAAGGGACCCACGTCTGGGCATACCCCCGCCAACTTAGGGCAAACAAAGCGATACAAAAGGGGATGATGGACGGAACGTTTGAGCCAATCAAACACTCACCCCCCGTCAACTGATCTGGGTTTAATCCATCATCATTCTTTAGCTCACTCCACCACCCCAGTTCAGACATGGCCATATGCAAATCAGTCTGACCTTGTGCCTCATGGGAACAGTCCAGCCCGAACTGCCAAGCCATGTCTTCCCTGGACCGGAAACAAGCATCCTAGGACCGGTTTCTGGCATTCCAGCCGTCATCAGCCAGGCTTGCTTGAATCCAGTGGCAAAGTGAGCAAGGGACCCACGTCTGGGCATACCCCCGCCAACTTAGGGCGAACAAAGCGATACAAAAGGGGATGATGGACGGAACGCTTGAGCCAATCAAACACTCACCCCCAGTCAACTGATCTGGGTTTAATCCATCATCATTCTTTAGCTCACTCCACCACCCCAGTTCAGACATGGCCATATGCAAATCAGTCTGACCCTGTGCCTCATGGGAACAGTCCAGCCCGAACTGCCAAGCCATGTCTTCCCTGGACCGGAAACAAGCATCCTAGGACCGGTTTCTGGCATTCCAGCCGTCATCAGCCAGGCTTGCTTGAATCCAGTGGCAAAGTGAGCAAGGGACCCACGTCTGGGCATACCCCCGCCAACTAAGGGCGAACAAAGTGATACAAAAGGGATGATGGACGGAACGTTTGAGCCAATCAAACACTCACCCCCAGTCAACTGATCTGGGTTTAATCCATCATCATTCTTTAGCTCACTCCACCACCCCAGTTCAGACATGGCCATATGCAAATCAGTCTGACCCTGTGCCTCATGGGAACAGTCCAGCCCGAACTGCCAAGCCATGTCTTCCCTGGACCGGAAACAAGCATCCTAGGACCGGTTTCTGGCATTCCAGCCGTCATCAGCCAGGCTTGCTTGAATCCAGTGGCAAAGTGAGCAAGGGACCCACGTCTGGGCATACCCCCGCCAACTTAGGGCGAACAAAGCGATACAAAAGGGGATGATGGACGGAACGTTTGAGCCAATCAAACACTCACCCCCAGTCAACTGATCTGGGTTTAATCCATCATCATTCTTTAGCTCACTCCACCAACCCAGTTCAGACATGGCCATATGCAAATCAGTCTGACCCTGTGCCTCATGGGAACAGTCCAGCCCGAACTGCCAAGCCATGTCTTCCCTGGACCGGAAACAAGCAGCCTAGGACCGGTTTCTGGCATTCCACCCGTCATCAGCCAGGCTTGCTTGAATCCAGTGGCAAAGTGAGCAAGGGACCCACGTCTGGGCATACCCCCGCCAACTTAGGGCGAACAAAGCGATACAAAAGGGGATGATGGACGGAACGTTTGAGCCAATCAAACACTCACCCCCAGTCAACTGATCTGGGTTTAATCCATCATCATTCTTTAGCTCACTCCACCACCCCAGTTCAGACATGGCCATATGCAAATCAGTCTGACCCTGTGCCTCATGGGAACAGTCCAGCCCGAACTGCCAAGCCATGTCTTCCCTGGACCGGAAACAAGCATCCTAGGACCGGTTTCTGGCATTCCAGCCGTCATCAGCCAGGCTTGCTTGAATCCAGTGGCAAAGTGAGCAAGGGACCCACGTCTGGGCATACCCCCGCCAACTTAGGGCGAACAAAGCGATACAAAAGGGGATGATGGACGGAACGTTTGAGCCAATCAAACACTCACCCCCAGTCAACTGATCTGGGTTTAATCCATCATCATTCTTTAGCTCACTCCACCACCCAGTTCAGACATGGCCATATGCAAATCAGTCTGACACTGTGCCTCATGGGAACAGTCCAGCCCGAACTGCCAAGCCATGTCTTCCCTGGACCGGAAACAAGCATCCTAGGACCGGTTTCTGGCATTCCAGCCGTCATCAGCCAGGCTTGCTTGAATCCAGTGGCAAAGTGAGCAAGGGACCCACGTCTGGGCATACCCCGCCAACTTAGGGCGAACAAGCGATACAAAAGGGGATGATGGACGGAACGTTTGAGCCAATCAAACACTCACCCCCAGTCAACTGATCTGGGTTTAATCCATCATCATTCTTTAGCTCACTCCACCACCCCAGTTCAGACATGGCCATATGCAAATCAGTCTGACCCTGTGCCTCATGGGAACAGTCCAGCCCGAACTGCCAAGCCATGTCTTCCCTGGACCGGAAACAAGCATCCTAGGACCGGTTTCTGGCATTCCAGCCGTCATCAGCCAGGCTTGCTTGAATCCAGTGGCAAAGTGAGCAAGGGTGCTCACTTTGCCACTGGATTCAAGCAAGCCTGGCTGATGACGGCTGGAATGCCAGAAACCGGTCCTAGGATGCTTGTTTCCGGTCCAGGGAAGACATGGCTTGGCAGTTCGGGCTGGACTGTTCCCATGAGGCACAGGGTCAGACTGATTTGCATATGGCCATGTCTGAACTGGGGTGGTGGAGTGAGCTAAAGAATGATGATGGATTAAACCCAGATCAGTTGACTGGGGGTGAGTGTTTGATTGGCTCAAACGTTCCGTCCATCATCCCCTTTTGTATCGCTTGTTCGCCCTAAGTTGGCGGGGGTATGCCCAGACGTGGTCCCTTGCTCACTTTGCCACTGGATTCAAGCAAGCCTGGCTGATGACGGCTGGAATGCCAGAAACCGGTCCTAGGATGCTTGTTTCCGGTCCAGGAAGACATGGCTTGGCAGTTCGGGCTGGACTGTTCCCATGAGGCACAGGGTCAGACTGATTTGCATATGGCCATGTCTGAACTGGGGTGGTGGAGTGAGCTAAAGAATGATGATGGATTAAACCCAGATCAGTTGACTGAGGGTGAGTGTTTGATTGGCTCAAACGTTCCGTCCATCATCCCCTTTTGTATCACTAATTATAGTGGGCACCTTGCACCAGTCCAAATCGACTCTTATGGTAGGTAGGTTAAAGACAACCTTATTGAAAGCTATCCTAGTTGTAGCTATGGAGAGCAGCCTTCAGGCTAAGTCTTGAAGGAATGTAAAGCAGCTTGTTTTACCAGTCTATAATCTCTTGAGTGACCAAATGAAAGAGCACCACACCAGGTATATATTCAAAATATATGTATTTATTACTAAACACACCCCTCTAGTCTCTTTATGAGGCTAGAGTTCGAAGTACATAGGTTATAAGATCTTAAATCACAGTAATAGCACAAATACACGTTTGGGCCCTAGGGGCGTACCAAACCATATACCAATAAAGTGGTATGCGAACCACGACTGAACTAGACACTAGGCCTAGAGCCTCTAGAAGTGCTTGGACCACAAGGAACCACCCAAGGTAGGGACACAGGGGACCCACGGGAGACGCGTGCAGTGTAAATACACAACCGCGATACGCCGTTAACTTCTATGGAGAAAGTCGGGATCGGGAAAATAGAGGAAAGGGACACTTAAAATAGGACTAGGACAAAACCCTTTGAGATCTAGGACTTTGAAGAGTCTCTACCCACGGGAGCACCGGAGTACTCGTGTTACCTCACCCAGGGAAGCCGGGTGCATAGGTGCCTTTCGGGGTCGGGTTTCGTCGTCGTTTCGTATGGCGATCTGCTGCAAAGTGCTGCTGGCGACCAGGAGAAAAGTGACCGGGTGGATCCAAGAGTGGATCGGAGTTCTGAAGAACCTGAAAGCAGAGGGGACAGAGTCTGGGTCACTAGCCAGTGACCAGGAAGGCGATGGACAGATGCCCACCGATGTCGAGTGCTTCAGGTGCGGTGACGGTCGTCTTGACTCTTCAGCCACGAGGTCCGGGAGGCGTTGTCGGCGACCAGGAGCAGGATTCGGGTTGTGGCTCGATGTCTGTCGAGTGCTGAGGTGTCGGCGACCGGATTGGACCCAACAAGCCTTGGCAACGGCAAGTCTTGAGTAAGATGTAGATCGTCGATGATGCAGACCAGCAAGGTCTGGGGAACTCACCCAGCGAAGGTAAGTGAGGGCAGGCCTGGAGCAACCAGGATGCCAAGTAAAGAAAAGATTGGCCTTCGTTAAGGGCTACTAGCCAACGGGCTAGCGACCGCGAAGGAGCCTCGTGACGCCGCACGTGGATCTGGCTTACAGGACACTCGTGGAGTGGAGGCCAGTGATCTTCGGTGCAGGTGGTGCTGGAGGCTAGGGCTACTCGGAGCCCAAAGCACGACTTCTTGGGAGACCCAGAAGATGGTGCACTTGCAAATGTGCTCGGTGTCCAGGGGTCACGGTCTCAAGTCACCCACGATAGCCACGGGCCTCAGCTTTGCTGGGGACTCAGGGTAGCCTCGGGGAAGTCTGAGAATCTACCTCTGGTGATGCGATAACTTCGGCGCCCGACAGGAGCTTCAGTGATGCGAACCGGACAGATGCTTCTTTGGTGCCTGCCAAGCAGGGGAGTCACTCCTTGACCCCAAGGGAGATTCTTCAGTCCTCTAATCTTGTCGTAGAGCGTCGAAGGTCCAGGATTCAGTGTCAGAGTTTCGTCCAGGTATAATCTAAAGTCCTAAGGACTGGGTTCCTACCTTTATTCTAAAAATAGGGGATGGACTACTCTGTGGCCCCACCTATGGGTGGGTTAGGGCAGAGGGGTGGCTACACCCCTTTCCCTTTGTCCAGTTCGCGCCAAAGCAGGGGCTGCGAGCTCCTGATCCGGTTTGAACTGGGGTATGCACAGGGACACCAAATGTGCCCCCAGTGCAGGACTTCAAAGCACCCGAAAGTGCTCCCGCCCAGCCCCAATACACATTCTCCTGTCTGGGGAGGTGGTCACACCTCCCTGGGACAGGAAACCTATTGTCCAGGCCTCCCCTGCCGGAGTTTCGTCCAGCAGCAGGAGGCCAGACTCGTGTCTGTGGCAGCAGCATCCATTTTGTGATGCCAGTGCTCTGGAAAGAAGTTACCGGACTCGTCAGAGTTAACATGCCTTTCCCTCTAGAAGGGTGGAATGCTACCCCCGCCGCCAGGATTGGCGGGGGGGTAGTATTCCAAGATGTTTGACATCAAACACGACATGTTTAGGTGCAGCCATTCCAAAGTTAGCATTTTACCGCGAGGATATAATGCGCTTAAGAGTATATGGTCAGGCTGCACTACAAACAGCATCAGAGATGGTCTCCGAACGCTGCAGAGGGGCCCTGCTCATTCAGGGGCACCCTCTCACATAGGAACCATGCTCTCTGCCTTTAGGATTGATAAGGCCTGCCTTAGGAGTGACTTATAGGTTTATATGTGTGTATGCTTTTAGTGATATAGGTAAGCTATACCACAGTAAGGGGTGCATGCACCACCTTACCCAGGCTGCAGTAGCAGACCTGTGGTGTCAGTTTGGATGGCCTCCCAGGGGTGGCATAATATATGCTGCAGCCCCTGGCAGGCCTCTGAGGTACCTATGCCCTTGGTACATAGTATACCATATACTAGGGACTTATAAGGGCACTCCAGATCCCAATCAGTGATGTGCCTAAGGCACATGGAGACCCTTTTAAAGAGGAAACAGCTAGGCTGGGGTTCTGAATAGCAGGGCCCCAGCCAGACTAATGTCGAAAACCAGTGAAGCATCAGCAAAAAGTGGGGGTACCCCTGTGAAGCAGATCCTACTCTCCTACACAACCCCCCCAAACGTAGGGACATTAAACTAACCTTGCCCAGTTAAGTCTTCATGTTCTAAGTGGAAATACCTAGAGAGTCCATCTGCATTCGCATGGTTACTCCCAGGCCTATGTTCCACTGTAAAGTCCATCCCCTGTAGGGAAATGGACCACCTAAGCAGTTTGGGGTTTTCACCCTTCATTTGTTTTAGCCATAAGAGGGGCTTATGGTCTGTCTGAACCAGGAAGTGTGTACCAAACAAGTATGGCCTCAACTTCTTCAGAGCCCAGACCACAGCAAAGGCCTCCTCTCTATGGCTGACCAACGTTTCTCTCTAGGGGTCAGCCTTCTGCTAATAAAAGCTACTGGCTGATCCTGACCTTCTTCATTCAATTGTGACAGTACAGCCCCTACCCCCAATTCAGATGCATCTGTTTGAACAATGAACTTCTTGGAGTAATCAGGACTCTGCAGAATTGGAGCAGTGCACATGGCCTGCTTGAGGTCATCAAATGCCTTTTGACAGCTAACTGTCCACTGAACCTTTTTGGGCATTTTCTTAGAAGTTAAGTCATTCAAGGGTGTCACTATTGATCCATACCCCTTGACAAATCTCCTATAGTACCCAGTCAGGCCTAAGAAGGCTCTCACCTGAGTCTGGGTAGTGGGAGCAGTCCAGTCCATGATGGTCTGGATCTTGCTCTGCAAAGGTTGAACCTGGCCTCCACCCACAAGGTGGCCCAGGTACACAACCTGACTCTGCCCTATCTGGCACTTAGTGGCCTTGATAGTCAGGCCTGCCTTTTGCAGGGCCTGTAAAACATTCCTGAGGTGGACCAGGTGATCCTCCCAGGTGGAGCTAAAGACAGCAATATCATCTAGATAAGCTGCACTATAGGCTTCCAGTCCTGTGAGAACTGTGTTCACCAACCTCTGGAAAGTGGCAGGTGCATTTTTCAGACCAAAGGGCATTACCACAAATTGATAATGCCCACTAGGGGTTGAAAATGCTGTTTTGGGCTTTGCAGTATCAGCTAGTCTGATCTGCCAGTAGCCAGCTGTTAGGTCAAATGTGCTGAGATATTTGGCAGAGGCCAAAGTATCTATGAGCTCATCTGCCCTGGGTATGGGATGGGCATCAGTCCTAGTGACTGCATTGAGACCCCTGTAGTCTACACAAAACCTCATCTCTCTTTTCCCACCACTGGTGTGAGGTTTCGGTACCAGGACTACTGGACTAGCCCACGGGCTATCTGAGGGTTCAATTACTCCCAACTCCAACATTTTCTGGACTTCAGACCTGATACAGTCCCTGACATGGTCAGGTTGCCTATAAATCTTGTTTTTAATAGGCAGACTGTCCCCAGTGTCCACTTCATGAGTGCACCAGGTGGTCTGACTGGGTGTCAGTGAAAACATATGTCTAAACTGATTGAGGACTTGCCTGCAATCAGTTTGTTGCTGGGTAGTGAGGCTGCCTGCCAAGGCTACACCATCAACTGACCCATCGTCAGGGTTCTGTGAGAGCAGGTCAGGGAGTGGGTCACTCTCTTCCTCCTGCCCTTCATCAGTAGCCATGAGCAAGCCCATGTCTGCCCTGTCCACATATGGCTTTAGTCTGTTGACATGGAGAACCCTTTGGGGACTCCTGGGTGTTCCCAGGTCCACTAAGTAAGTGACCTCACCCTTCTGCTCAACAATAGTGTGGGGTCCACTCCATTTGTCTTGGAGAGCTGCTGGGGCCACTGGCTCCAACACCCACACCTTCTGTCCTGGCTGGTACACAGTCAGAACAGCCTTTTGGTCATGCCAGGCCTTCTGAAGTTCCTGGCTAGCCTCAAGGTTTTTGGTTGCCTTTTTCATGTACTCAGCCATCCTGGAGCGGAGACCAAGTACATTGTCCACTATATCTTGCTTTGGGGGCTTGAGAGGTAACTCCCATCCTTCCTTCACCAAGCACAGTGGACCCCTCACAGGGTGGCCAAACAGAAGTTCAAAAGGGCTGTAACCAACCCCCTTCTGAGGCACCTCCCTATATGCGAATAAAAGGCAGGGCAAGAGTATGTCCCATCTACGCCTAAGCTTTTCTGGGAGCCCTTTAATCATGCCCTTCAAGGTTTTGTTGAATCTCTCAACTAAACCATTGCATTGTGGGTGATAGGGTGTGGTGAACTTATAAGTCACTCCACACTCCTTCCACATTGCTTTTAAGTACCCAGACATGAAGTTAGCACCCCTGTCTGATACTACCTCCTTAGGAAAGCCCACTCTTGAGAAGATTCCCAGGAGGGCCCTTGCCACCACAGGTGCTGTAGTGGTCCTGAGGGGAATAGCTTCTGGGTACCTGGTGGCATGATCCACTACCACCAGGATAAACCTGTGCCCAGAGGCTGTTTGGGGATCCATGGGACCAACAATGTCAATCCCTACCCTCTCAAAGGGCACCCCCACCACAGGTAGTGGTATCAGGGGGCCTTTGTAGTGCCACCTGCTTTGCCACTGGCTTGGCAGGTTACACAGGAGCGACAAAACTCCTTACTGTCTTCAGACATGTGGGGCCAGTGAAAGTGAGGGACAATCCTGTCCCAAGTCTTGTTCTGGCCCAGGTGTCCTGCTAAGGGAATATCATGGGCTAGGGTCAATAGGAAGCCCCTGAACTTCAAAGGTATTACCAACCTCCTGGTAGCACCAGGCTTGGGGTCTCTACTCTCTGAGTACAGGAGTCCATCATCCCAATACACTGTATGGGGACCACTAGCTTTCCCAGCAGCCTCAGCAGCAGCTTGCTGTCTGAGGGGTTCAAGGGAGGGGCAGCTCTGCTGCTCCTGGCTCAGACCTGCCCTAGAAGGTCCCCCTGTCCCCAAGAACTCAACCTGGTCAGGTTCAAGTTCCTCTGGGACAGTTCCTTCTTCAGGGCTGAGATCATCCCCCTCAAGGGACTGATCTTCCTCCTGAGCCAAGGGGAAGGCACTGCCTTAACCCTACTACTCCTCCTCTTGGAAGGCACTTGGTCCCTTCTTCCAGAATCCAAGGCCTGTTCAGTGCTAGACATTTTGGCTTGTGACCTGGTCACAGCAAACACATCTGCAGGGATCCCCAGCATTTCTGCATGGGTCCTGAGCTCCACTTCTGCCCAAGCAGAAGTCTCTAAGTCATTGCCAAGCAAGCATTCGACTGGTAGGTTTGCACTTACCACAACCTTCTTAAGGCCAGTTACCCCTCCCCAGGAGAAGTTAACAACTGCCAGAGTATGGTCTGTTCTGACATTGCTAGCATTGGTCACTTGGTACATTTCACCAAGCATAACTTGCCCAGGTAGCACAAGGTCTTGTGTCACCATGGTGACACTTGCCCCTGTGTCCCTAAATGCCAAAGCCTCTCGTCCATTGATTAAAGGCTGTTGTCTGTACTTGCCCAGATTACTGGGACTCATAGAGGAGGGCACATCCATGCCTCCATCACAGACTAACACAGCCTGAGTCAGTTCTCTAACTAGGTCAGAGCCCAACTCAGTTCCCAGGGTGAACCCTACTAAACCCTTTGCCGGAGCACTTCCACCAACTGTACTAGGGGGAACAGGTGCCTTAGGGGCATTGGTGGGTGCTGGACTGGAGTCTTTGGACTTGGTGCAATCACTGGTCCAGTGGGTCTTTTGCTTACAGACCTTGCACTATGGTTTCCTTTGGCCTTTACCCTTGGTAGACTGGGAATCCCCACCAGAAGAAGATTTTTGGGGGCCTGATGAAGACTTTTGATCTTTACCCTTCTCCCCACCCTTGTCAGAGTTCTTAGCATCTTGCTTCTTGGTTTCCCCACCTTGGTTCTGTACCTTCTGCTTCACCCTGGTTCTGACCCATTTGTCTGCCTTCTTTCCCAATTCTTGGGGAGAGGTCAGATCAGAGTCAACCAGGTACTGATGCAACAGCTGATTTTGACAGTTATTAAGAATCTGCTCCCTCATTATCAGATTATACAATCCTGAGAAGTCACACACCTTACTGCCCATCAACCAGCCTTCCAGAGCCTTGGCAGAACAATCCACATAGTCTACCCAGTCTTGAGTCTGTGCTTTTTGGGTGTCTCTGAACTTCAACCTGTACTGTTCAGTGGTTAGGCCAAACCCATCAATAAGAGCACTCTTCAAGACCTTGTAATTGTCAGCATCCTCCTCTCTAACAGTGAGGAGCTTATCTCTACCTTTGTCAGCAAAGGAGAGCCACAAGATTGCTGCCCACTGCTCCTGAGGGACCTTCTGTACTTTACAGGCCCTCTCTAAAGCAGTTATCCATTTGTGGATATCATCCCCACTCTGGTAGGGAGGGACAATCTTGCTCAGGTTCCTATGGTCATAGGACCTTTCCCTATCTCTAGGGACATGGCTGCCACCATGGGACTCTAGTCCCAACTTTCTTCTCTCTCTAAGGAGATCTAGGGATTCTCTATCTAAAGCCAATTGCTTCTTCCTGATCTCCAGTTGAGTTTCCTCATACTGTACCAGTCTCTTTCTTCTCTCATGAGAGGATTCCCTCCTGTGAGAAGAAACAGAGCTCCCTATTGAGGCGCCAGAGTGGTTAGACTCCTGAGAAGGAGACCTAGACTTTCTGAGCACACTCATAATCCTTCCTGGGGGGACAAAGGTGTGGTTCTCTAGATCCTCATCTTCATCTTCCCCAGAAGGGATTGGGTTTTCCAGGTCAGGGTCATTGTCACCCTCCTGGTCAGTTTCAGAGGGGGGCTGGGGGTAGTGGTACCCCTGGCCCCTTCCTCATCTGCTGGCCCACCCTCTGCTCCTACCCCTTCAGTCTCTGAGGACTTACTAAGATCATAAGCCACCAACAACTCCTGGAGGTGTTGGGTGGTGGGACTTTGGCCTGTCCTTAATTTCCTCACGTTACACAAAGCTCTCAATTCCAAGAATGGGAGTGTGTCATACTTGGAGGGTGGAAGCTCCATGGCTTCCTGCAAGGCATCTTTGGATCCTGCTTTTAAAGACATTACTAGTGTGGTGTGGTGTATGCACTACCTACTCTAGTGTGGCCTACTAAACTCTCTTGAGTTGTAGAAAAGGTTGTGCTATCCCTTAACACACAACTCTAAGTTCAGTAGAACTTACTGTTATTCTAAGCTTAAATTATATGTACCTTAGGTACCTTTAGTGGTTTTCAGTTGATCAATTCAATTGAGATTATCTGGTAAAACAATAGCAAGCTGGAATCCCACACGCTGCACACCAATGTGAGAAGTTGGCCTGGCATATGCTGTCCACTAATTATAGTGGGCACCTTGCACCAGTCCAAATCGACTCTTATGGTAGGTAGGTTAAAGACAACCTTATTGAAAGCTATCCTAGTGGTAGCTATGGAGAGCAGCCTTCAGGCTAAGTCTTGAAGGAATGTAAAGCAGCTTGTTTTACCAGTCTATAATCTCTTGAGTGATCAAATGAAAGAGCACCACACCAGGTATATATTCAAAATATATGTATTTATTACTAAACACACCCCTCTAGTCTCTTTATGAGGCTAGAGTTTGAAGTACATAGGTTATAAGATCTTAAATCACAGTAATAGCACAAATACACGTTTGGGCCCTAGGGGCGTACCAAACCATATACCAATAAAGTGGTATGCGAACCACGACTGAACTAGACACTAGGCCTAGAGCCTCTAGAAGTGCTTGGACCACAAGGAACCACCCAAGGTAGGGACACAGGGGACCCACGGGAGACGCGTGCAGTGTAAATACACAACCGCGATACGCCGTTAACTTCTATGGAGAAAGTCGGGATCGGGAAAATAGAGGAAAGGGACACTTAAAATAGGACTAGGACAAAACCCTTTGAGATCTAGGACTTTGAAGAGTCTCTACCCACGGGAGCACCGGAGTACTCGTGTTACCTCACCCAGGGAAGCCGGGTGCATAGGTGCCTTTCGGGGTCGGGTTTCGTCGTCGTTTCGTATGGCGATCTGCTGCAAAGTGCTGCTGGCGACCAGGACAAAAGTGTCCGGGTGGATCCAAGAGTGGATCGGAGTTCTGAAGAACCTGAAAGCAGAGGGGACAGAGTCTGGGTCACTAGCCAGTGACCAGGAAGGCGATGGACAGATGCCCACCGATGTCGAGTGCTTCAGGTGCGGTGACGGTCATCTTGACTCTTCAGCCACGAGGTCCGGGAGGCGTTGTCAGTGACCAGAAGCAGGATTCGGGCTGTGGCTCGATGTCTGTCGAGTGCTGAGGTGTCGGCGACCGGATTGGACCCAACAAGCCTTGGCAACGGCAAGTCTCGAGTAAGATGTAGATCGTCGATGATGCAGACCAGCAAGGTCTGGGGAACTCACCCAGCGAGAGTAAGTGAGGGCAGGCCTGGAGCAACCAGGATGCCAAGTAAAGAAAAGATTGGCCTTCGTTAAGGGCTACTAGCCAACGGGCTAGCGACTGCAAAGGAGCCTCGTGACGCCGCACGTGGATCTGGCTTACAGGACACTCGTGGAGTGGGGGCCAGTGATCTTCGGTGCAGCTGGTGCTGGAGGCTAGGGCTACTCGGAGCCCAAAGCACGACTTCTTGGGAGACCCAGAAGATGGTGCACTTGCAAATGTGCTCGGTGTCCAGGGGTCACGGTCTCAAGTCACCCACGATAGCCATGGGCCTCAGCTTTGCTGGGGACTCAGGGTAGCCTCGGGGAAGTCTGAGAATCCACCTCGGGTGATGCGATGACTTCGGCGTCCGACGGGAGCTTCAGTGATGCGAACCGGACAGATGCTTCTTTGGTGCCTGCCAAGCAGGGGAGTCACTCCTTGACCCCAAGGGAGATTCTTCAGTCCTCTAATCTTGTCGTAGAGTGTCGAAGGTCCAGGATTCAGTGTCAGAGTTTCGTCCAGGTATAATCTAAAGTCCTAAGGACTGGGTTCCTACCTTTATTCTAAAAATAGGGGATGGACTACTCTGTGGCCCCACCTATGGGTGGGTCAGGGCAGAGGGGTGGCTACACCCCTTTCCCTTTGTCCAGTTCGCGCCAAAGCAGGGGCTGCGAGCCCCTGATCCGGTTTGAACTGGGGTATGCACAGGGACACCAAATGTGCCCCCAGTGCAGGACTTCAAAGCACCCGAAAGTGCTCCCGCCCAGCCCCAATACACATTGTCCTGTCTGGGGAGGTGGTCACACCTCCCTGGGACAGGAAACCTATTGTCCAGGCCTCCCCTGCCGGAGTTTCGTCCAGCAGCAGGAGGCCAGACTCGTGTCTGTGGCAGCAGCATCCATTTTGTGATGCCAGGGCTCTGGAAAGAAGTTACCGGACTCGTCAGAGTTAACATGCCTTTCCCTCTAGAAGGGTGGAATGCTACCCCCGCCGCCAGGATTGGCGGGGGGTAGTATTCCAAGATGTTTGACACCAAACACGACATGTTTAGGTGCAGCCATTCCAAAGTTAGCATTTTACCGCGAGGATATAATGCGCTTAAGAGTATATGGTCAGGCTGCACTACAAACAGCATCAGAGATGGTCTCCGAACGCTGCAGAGGGGCCCTGCTCATGCAGGGGCACCCTCTCACATAGGAACCATGCACTCTGCCTTTAGGATTGATAAGGCCTGCCTTAGGAGTGACTTATAGGTTTATATGTGTGTATGCTTTTAGTGATATAGGTAACCTATACCACAGTAAGGGGTGCATGCACCACCTTACCCAGGCTGCAGTAGCAGACCTGTGGTGTCAGTTTGGATGGCCTCCCAGGGGTGGCATAATATATGCTGCAGCCCCTGGCAGGCCTCTGAGGTACCTATGCCCTTGGTACATAGTATACCATATACTAGGGACTTATAAGGGCACTCCAGATCCCAATCAGTGATGTGCCTAAGGCACATGGAGACCCTTTTAAAGAGGAAACAGCTAGGCTGGGGTTCTGAATAGCAGGGCCCCAGCCAGACTAATGTCGAAAACCAGTGAAGCATCAGCAAAAAGTGGGGGTACCCCTGTGAAGCAGATCCTACTCTCCTACAGTGGGCAGCAATCTTGTGGCTCTCCTTTTCAGACAAAGGTAGAGACAAGCTCCTCACTGTTAGAGAAGAGGATGCTGATGATTATGAAGTCCTGAAGAGTGCACTGATAGATGGGTTTGGCTTAACCACTGAGCAGTACAGGTTGAAGTTCAGAGACACCCAGAAGGCACAGACTCAGGACTGGACTGACTTTGTTGATTGTGCAACCAAGGCTCTGGAGGGTTGGCTGGTTGGCAGTAGGGTTACTGATTTCAAGGGATTGTATAATCTGATGATGAGAGAACAGATCCTTAATAATTGCCAGAACCAGTTGTTGCATCAATACCTGGTGGACTCAGATCTGACCTCTCCCCAAGAATTGGGAAAGAAGGCAGACAAATGGGTCAGAACCAGGGTGAGGCAGAAACCCCAGAACCAAGGGGTGACACTAAGAAGCAAGATCCTAAGGGCTCTGAGAAAGGTGGGGATAAGTCAAAAGACCAGAAGTCTTCACAAGAGCCCCAAAAATCTGCATCTGGTGGGGAGTCACAATCCAACAAGGGGAAAGGCCAAAAGAAGCCCTGGTGCAAATTCTGTAAACAGAAAGGGCACTGGACTTCTGATTGTAACAAGTCCAAAGACCAAACCACCACCACTCCTGCCCCTAAGGCAACTGTTCCCCCTAGCTCAGCTACAGGTGGAGGTGGTACACAGAATAAGGGTGTAGTAGGGTTGACCCTGGGTTCTGAAGTGGACTCTGACCTAGTCAGAGTGCCCACTCAGGCAATGCTGATTTGTGAGGGAGACCTTAATATGTCCTTCCTAGTAATCTGGGCAAATACAAACAGCAGCCTATAATAAATGGCAAACAGGCTTTGGCATTTAGGGACACGGGTGCTAGTGTCACCATGGTGGCAGAGGATCTTGTGGACCCTGGACAGATCATCCTGGGCGAAATGTACCAGGTGACCAATGCAAGCAATGTCAAGACCAACCATAGTCTGGCAGTTGTGAATTTCTCCTGGGGAGGGGTAACTGGCCTCAAGAAGGTTGTAGTCAGTGCAGACCTCCCTGTAGAATGTCTATTGGGCAATGATCTAGAGACTTCAGCCTGGTCTGAAGTAGAGTTATGGACTCATGCTGAGATGTTGGGCATCCTTGCAGAAGTATTTGCTGTGACCAGGTCACAAGCAAGAATGCATGACACTGAACCAACTCTGGATCCTGGAACAATGGACGAGATGCTTCCCAAGAGGAGGAGCAGTAGGGTAAAGGCAGTGCCTTCCCCTCTGTCTCAGATCACAGATTCACCCCCAGAGGGAGGTGAAGCAGATCCTGAAGAAGGAACTGCCCCAGAGGGACTTGAGCCTGATCAGGTTGAGTTCTTGGGGGCAGGGGACCCTTCTAGGGAAGATCTGAGTAAGGAGCAACAGTGCTGCCCCTCTCTTGAACCCCTCAGACAGCAGGCTGCTGCTGAGGCTGCTGGGAGTGCTAGTGGGTCCCATAAAGTTTATTGGGATGAGGGACTCCTATATTCTGAGGGTAGAGATCCAGCCCCTGGAGCCACCAGGAGGATGGTAATACCTCAGAAGTTTAGGGGTTCCTCTTGACCCTAGCACATGACATCCCTTTAGCAGGACACTTGGGCCAAAACAAGACCTGGGACAGGCTTGTTCCACATTTTCATTGGCCACATATGTCAGAGGACACAAAGGAGTTTTGTCGCTCCTGTGTCACATGCCAAGCCAGTGGTAAGGCAGGTGGCACAACAAAGGCCCCCTGATACCACTACCTGTGGTGGGGGTACCCTTTGAAAGGGTAGGGATTGACATTGTTGGTCCCCTTGACCCTCAAACTGCATCTGGGCACAGGTTTATCCTGGTGGTAGTGGATCATGCCACCAGGTACCCAGAAGCAATCCCCTGAGGACCACCACAGCCCCTGTGGTGGCAAGAGCCCTCATTGGAGTCTTCTCCAGAGTGGGTTTCCCAAAGGAGGTCATTTCTGACAGAGGTACCAACTTCATGTCAGGATATCTAAAAGCAATGTGGAAGGAGTGTGGTGTAACTTACACGTTCACCACCCCCTATCACCCACAATGCAATGGTTTAGTTGAACGCTTCAACAAAACCCTTAAGGGAATGATTAAAGGACTCCCAGAGAAGCTTAGGCGGAAATGGGACCTTCTTCTTCCCTGCCTGTTGTTTGCATACAGAGAGGTTCCACAGAAGGGGGTTGGTTACAGCCCATTTGAGCTTCTGTTTGGGCATGCTGTGAGAGGTCCATTGTTTTTGGTAAAAGAGGGCTGGGAGTTACCTCTCAAGCCCCCCAAACAAGATGTGATGGACTATGTACTTGGTCGCCGCTCCCGGATGGCTGAGTACATGAAAAAGGCAACCAAAAACCTGGAGGCTAGCCAAAAATTACAAAAAGCTTGGCATGACCAAAAGGCTGTACTGACTGTATACCAGCCAGGACAGAAAGTGTGGGTGTTGGAGCCTGTGGCCCCAGCAGCCCTCCAGGACAAGTGGAGTGGCCCCCATACAATAGTTGAACAGAAGGGAGAAGTCACCTACCTGGTGAATCTTGGAACTCCCAGGAGCCCCCTGAGGGTGCTCCATGTCAACAGAGTAAAGCCATATGTTGACAGGGCTGACATGGGCTTGCTCATGGCAACTGATGAGGAACAGGAGGAGGAGAGTGACCCTCTCCCTGACCTGCTCTCTCAGAACCCTGATGATGGGTCAGTAGATGGTGTTGCTTTGGCAAGCAGCCTCACTGACCATCAGCAAACTGAGTGCAGGCAAGTTCTGCAACAGTATAGACATATGTTTAGCCTGACCCCTAGTCAGACTTCCTGGTGCACCCATGAGGTGGACACTGGAGACAGTCTGCCTGTCAAGAATAAAATCTACAGGCAACCTGACCATGTCAGGGACTGTATCAGGACTGAAGTCCAGAAAATGTTGGAGCTAGGTGTAATTGAGCCCTCAGATAGCCCTTGGGCTAGCCCAGTAGTCCTGGTACCCAAGCCTCATACCCAGGGTGGTAAGAAAGAAATGAGGTTTTGTGTAGACTACAGAGGCCTCAATGCAGTCACTAGGACTGATGCCTATCCCATACCAAGGGCAAATGAGCTGATTGATACTTTGGCCTCAGCCAAGTACCTAAGCACGTTTGACCTGACAGCTGGCTACTGGCAGATCAGGTTAGCTGATGATGCAAAAGCCAAAACAGCATTTTCGACCCCTGGTGGGCACTACCACTTCGTGGTGATGCCCTTTGGATTGAAAAATGCACCTGCCACTTTTCAGAGGTTGGTGAATAAAGTTCTGACAGGGATGGAAACTTATTGCTCAGCTTATCTAGATGATATTGCTGTCTTTAGTTCCTCCTGGCAGGATCACCTGGTCCACCTCAGGAATGTTTTGGAGGCCCTGCAGAAAGCAGGCCTCACTATCAAGGCCACTAAGTGCCAGATGGGGCAGAGTCAGGTTGTATACCTGGGCCACCTTGTGGGTGGAGGCCAGGTTCAGCCTTTACAGAGCAAAATCCAAACCATAATGGAATGGGTTGCTCCAACCACCCAGACACAGGTGAGAGCCTTCTTAGGCCTGACTGGGTACTATAGGAGGTTTGTCAAGGGATATGGATCTATAGTGACCCCTTGAATGATCTGACCTTAAAGAAAATGCCAAAAAGGTTCAGTGGACAGCTAGCTGTCAAAAGGCATTTGAAGACCTGAAGCAGGCCATGTGCACTGCCCCCATCTTACAGAGTCCAGACTACACCAAAAAGTTCATTGTCCAAACAGATGCTTCTGAGCTGGGTGTGGGAGCTGTACTGTCTCAACTGAATGATGAAGGTCAAGACCAGCCAGTAGCTTTTATTAGCAGAAGGCTGACCCCTAGAGAGAAACGTTGGTCAGCTATAGAGAGGAGGCCTTTGCTGTGGTGTGGGCCCTGAAGAAGCTGAGGCCATACTTGTTTGGCACTCACTTCATAGTTCAGACAGACCACAAGCCCCTCCTATGGCTTAAACAGATGAAAGGTGAAAACCCAAAACTTTTGAGGTGGCCCATTTCCCTACAGGGGATGGACTATACAGTGGAACATAGACCTGGGACCCAACATGCCAATGCAGATGGACTCTCAAGGTATTTCCACTTTGAACACGAAGACTCAACTGGTCAAGGTTAGTTTAGTGTCCCTGCGTTTGGGGGGGTTGTGTAGGAGAGTAGGATCTGCCTCTTATGTTGCCCCCACTTTTTTTCTGATGTTTACACTGGTTTCTGGCTATAGTCTGGCTGGGACCCTGCTAATCAGGGCCCCAGCCTCTCTGTTCTCTCTAAACGATTTGGAGTGCACTCTAGGTGCACTAGTGATTGGATACTGTGGTACCTTATGAGTCCCTGGTATATGGTACCTTAGGTACCAAGGGCATAGGTACTTCACAGGCCTACAAGGGGCTGAAGCATGTATTATGCCACCCCTGGGAAGCAGACTAAATCTGACACCACAGGCCTGCTACTGCAGCCTGGGTGAGGAAGTGCTAGCACCCCTCACTGAGATATAGGTCCCCTATATCTCTCCTACACACACATATAAACCTATCAGTCACCCCTAAGGCAGGCCCTATCAATCCTGAGGGCAGGGTGCTTGGCTTCTATGTGAGGGGGTGCCTCTGCCTGAGCAGGGCCCCTCTGCAGCTCTCGGAGTCCATTTTCTGGTGCTGTTTGTGGATGCGGTTAAACCATATACTTGTAAGTGCATTATATCCTCGCGGTAAAATGCTAACTTTGGAATGGCTGCATCGAAACATGTCGTGTTTGGTGTCAAACATCTTGGAATACTACCCCCCCGCCAGTCCTGGCGGCGGGTGTAGCATTCCACCCTTCTAAAGGGATAGACATGTACCTACTGTGGAAACGCGGTAGAATCCTGCAGAGCCCTGGCATCACAAAATGGATGCCACCAGTCACAGACAATGGGCTGCCCTCCTGCTGATGACCAACACTCGCAGTGGAGGAAGCCCAACAATAGATATCCTGTCCCAAGGGGTGTGACCACCTCCCAGACAGGGTTTAGTGTATTGGGGCTGGGTGGGTGCACTCTTAGAGTGCTTTGAAGTCCTGCACTGGGGGAGCAGAAGGCTCCTCTGTGCATATGCCAGTTCAAACCGGCTCAGGGGCTACCTGCCCCTGCTCTGGCGCGAAACTGGACAAAGGGAAGTGGGTGTAGCCACCCACTCCCCTGACCCTCCCATAGGTAGGGTCATAGAGCTAGTCCCTCCCTTTCTTTTAGTATAAGAGGGGGAACCTGTGCATTGCACCCTAGATTTCCCTGGACGACGCTCTGAAGAAGAATCCCGGACCTTCGACGTTCCACTACCTTTGGAAGACTGAAGAATCTCCCTTGGAGTCAAGGAGTGACTCCCCTGCTTGGCAGGCACAAAAAACTACAAACGACGGTCGCAAACTACGCCTCTCAAGCCGGAGCCCGAAGTCCCTGCAGCCCAAGAAGTGGATTTCCTGACTTCTCAAAGGCCATCGTGAGTCCCCAGCGAAGCTGAGGCCAGTGGACCCCAAGAGTAACGAGGAACCGCGACCCCTGGGTACCGTGCACTATTGTCGAGTGCAACCCCTTCACAACGTTCCACGAACTTGTGCTTTGGACCACGTGTGGTCCTAGCCTCCAGCAGGAATCCCTCCGAAGATCAGAGGCCAACTACGTCCGAGTGACCATGGGCCCCTATGAGCGAATCCTCCCGAGGCGTCTTCGCGATCCCTTGCCAGCCGGCTTGTGGGTCCCCAGAAGACTTTGTAAAGAAACCAAAGGGCTCCCCTGGTTGCTCCAGGCCTGCCCTGACTTACCCTCGTTGGGTGAGTCCCCCAGACCTTGCTGGTCTGCGCCATTGCCTCTTCACACTTTCCCCGAGACTTGCTGTTACCAAGGCCTGTTGGCTCCAATCGAGTTGCCGATACCGCAGTAAGCTGCAGACATCGTAGGACACGCCGAATCCAGCTCCTGGTTGTCGTCGACGCCTCCTGGACTTCGTGGCTGAAGAGTCAAGGCACCCGCGAACGACCTGAATCTTGCGACGACGGTGGGCATCCATCTTCCTTGCCCCGAGTCACTGCCAAGTGACTTTGAACACTGTCCCCTCTGCTTTCAGGTCTTCCATCTTCTGAATCCAGGCTTGGATTCCTCCGGACACTTCTCCTGTCGCCGCAAGCAGCAAGTCTTCACTGGCTCCCATTGAAAACGACGCTGCGACCCGACACCAAAGAACACATATGCACCCGGCTCCCCTGGGTGAGGTAACTTCAGCACTACGGTGCTCCTGTGGGTGTGGGCTCTAGAACTACTTACCCTGTAAGTGACTTGCTTGTAGCTTCCCTAGAAGTGTCCTAAAACTCTCCTTTTCTAAGTGCGACAATTGCGCTGACACGTACAGGGTTCGCGTCTGTGTTAGACACACCGCGTCCATCTCCTTTGTAACACTATCTAGAACTGTATCCTTCGACTCGTACTGAGTCCGATCGGTGTTCGCCTCGAACACACAAAGGGCCTGTAACACTGAGATCTCCATTGCACTGACTCGCACAAGGTTCGCGTCTGTGTTAGACACAGCGCGTCCATCTCCCTTGCAACTCTATCTGTAACCGCGTCCTTCGACTCGTACAAGGACCGATCGGTGTGTTCGCCTCGAACACGCAAGGGACCTTTAACATTGAAATCTCAATCGCGTCTGAGCGCATAGACTCACACATTACTCGCACCGGTGCCAGGACACCGCGTCCGTCCCCTGTGGGTCTCCTACAACTACCTGGGGTGGTTCTTGGAGGTCCCTCGATTCTAGATGCCCTAGACCTAGGTCTAGCAAACTAAGATTGTGATATTCGATTGTGCTAAACTTATTTTGATAACATTTGACCTGTACATATGTTCCTGACTTCTAATCTCATTAAGAGATTAGTAGAGAGTGTTTATTAATAAATACATATATATTTGATATATATACCTGTGTGGTGTCTTTTCATTTGGTGATTCAAGAGATTGTGTGGTAAAACAAGCTGCTTTACATTCCTTCAAGACTTAGCCTGAAGGCTGCTCTCCACAGCTACCACTAGGATAGCTTTCTATAAAGGTTGTCTTAAACCTATCTACCATAAGAGTCGAATTGTTCTGGTGCAAGGTGTCCACTTTAATTAGTGAACAGCATATACCAGGCCAACTTCTCACAGGGGTTGGGGCAGAGTGCCTTTGTGGTGGCAGTGACAGCCAGATGCCCTGGGTTGGTAAAGAGTCAGCAGGGCTGGGGCGGAGTGCCCTAGTGGTGGTAGTGACAGCCAGATGCCCTGGGTTGGTAAAGAGTCAGCGGGGTGGATTGCCTTTGTGGTGGCAGAGACAGCCAGAAGCACTGGGTTGGTAAGGAGTCAGCGGGGCTGGGGCAGAGTGACCTTGTGGTGGCAGTGACAGCCAGATGCCCTGGGTTGGTAAAGAGTCAGCGGGGTGGATTGCCTTTGTGGTGGCAGAGACAGCCAGAAGCCCTGGGTTGGTAAGGAGTCAGCGGGGCTGGGGCGGAGTGACCTTGTGGTGGCAGTGACAGCCAGATGCCCTGGGTTGGTAAGGAGTCAGCGGGGCTGGGGCGGAGTGCCCTTGTGGTGGCAGTGACAGCCAGATGCCCTGGGTTGGTAAGGAGTTAGCGGGGTTGGGGCAGAGTGCCCTTGTGGTGGCAGTGACAGCCAGATGCCCTGGGTTGGTAAGGAGTCAGCTGGGCTGGGGCAGAGTGCCCTTGTGGTGGCAGTGACAGCCAGATGCCCTGGGTTGGTAAAGAGTCAGCGGGGCTGGGGCGGAGTGCCCTTGTGGTGGCAGTGACAGCCAGATGCCCTGGGTTGGTAAAGAGTCAGCGGGGCTGGGGCGGAGTGCCCTTGTGATAACAGTGACAGCCAGATGCCCTGGGTTGGTAAGGAGTCAGCGGGGCTGGGGAGGAGTGACCTTGTGGTGGCAGTGACAGCCAGAAGCCCTGGGTTGGTGAAGAGTCAGCGGGGTTGGGGCAGAATGCCTTTGTGGTGGCAGTGACAGTCAGATGCCCTGGGTTGGAAAGGATTCAGCGGGGTTGTGGCGGAGTGCCTTTGTGGTGGCAGTGACAGCTAGATGCCCTGGGTTGGTAAAGAGTCAGTGGGGCTGGGGCGGAGTGCCCTTGTGGTGGCAGTGACAGCTAGATGCCCTGGGTTGGTAAAGAGTCAGCGGGGCTGGGGCGGAGTGCCCTTGTGGTGGTAGTGACAGCCAGATGCCCTGGGTTGATAAAGAGTCAGCGGGGCTGGGGCAGAGTGCCCTTGTGGTGGCAGTGACAGTCAGATGCCCTGGGTTTGGAAGGAGTCAGCGGGGCTGGGGCGGAGTGCCCTTGTGTTGGCAGTGACAGCCAGATGCCCTGGGTTGATAAAGAGTCAGCGGGGCTGGGGCGGAGTGCCCTTGTGGTGGCAGTGACAGCCAGATGCCCTGGGTTGGTAAGGAGTCAGCTGGGCTGGGGCAGAGTGCCCTTGTGGTGGCAGTGACAGCCAGATGCCCTGGGTTGGTAAAGAGTCAGCGGGGCTGGGGCGGAGTGCCCTTGTGGTGGCAGTGACAGCCAGATGCCCTGGGTTGGTAAAGAGTCAGCGGGGCTGGGGCGGAGTGCCCTTGTGATAACAGTGACAGCCAGATGCCCTGGGTTGGTAAGGAGTCAGCGGGGCTGGGGAGGAGTGACCTTGTGGTGGCAGTGACAGCCAGAAGCCCTGGGTTGGTGAAGAGTCAGCGGGGTTGGGGCAGAATGCCTTTGTGGTGGCAGTGACAGTCAGATGCCCTGGGTTGGAAAGGAGTCAGCGGGGTTGTGGCGGAGTGCCTTTGTGGTGGCAGTGACAGCTAGATGCCCTGGGTTGGTAAAGAGTCAGTGGGGCTGGGGCAGAGGGCCTTTGTGGTGGCAGTGACAGCCAGATGCCCTGGGTTGGTAAGGAGTCAGCTGGGCTGGGGCAGAGTGCCTTTGTGGTGGCAGTGACAGCCAGATGCCCTGGGTTGGTGAAGAGTCAGCAGGGCTGGGGCGGAGTGCCCTTGTGGTGGCAGTGACAGCTAGATGCCCTGGGTTGGTAAAGAGTCAGCGGGGCTGGGGCGGAGTGCCCTTGTGGTGATAGTGACACCCAGAAGCCCTGGGTTGGTAAGGAGTCAGCGGGGCTGGGGCGGAGTGCCTTTGTGGTGGTAGTGACAGCCAGATGCCCTGGGTTGATAAAGAGTCAGCGGGGCTGGGGCAGAGTGCCCTTGTGGTGGCAGTGACAGTCAGATGCCCTGGGTTTGGAAGGAGTCAGCGGGGCTGGGGCGGAGTGCCCTTGTGGTGGCAGTGACAGCCAGATGCCCTGGGTTGGTAAGGAGTCAGCGGGGCGGAGTGCCTGTGTGGTGGCAGTGACAGCCAGATGCCCTGGGTTGGTAAGGAGTCAGCGGGGCTGGGGCGGAGTGCTTTTGTGGTGGCAGTGACAGCCAGATGCCCTGGGTTGGTAAGGAGTCAGCGGGGTTGGGGCGGAGGGCCCTTGTGGTGGCAGTGAAAGCCAGAAGCCCTGGGTTGGTGAAGAGTCAGCGGGGCTGGGGCGGAGTGCCCTTGTGGTGGCAGTGACAGCAAGAAGCCCTGGGTTGGTAAGGAGTCAGCGGGGTTGGGGCGGAGTGCCCTTGTGGTGGCAGTGACAGCTAAATTGCCTGTGTTGATAAAGAGTCAGCGGGGCTGGGGCGGAGTGCCTTTGTGGTGGCAGTGACAGCCAGAAGCCCTGGGTTGGTAACGAGTCAGCGGGGCTGGGGCGGAGTGCCCTTGTGGTGGCAGTGACAGCCAGATGCCCTGGGTTGGTGAGGAGTCAGCGGGGTTTGGGCAAAGTGCCTTTGTGGTGGCAGTGACAGCCAGAAGCCCTGGGTTGGTAAGGAGTCAGCGGGGTTGGGGAGGCGCCTTTGTGGTGGCAGTGACAGCCAGATGCCCTGGGTTGGTTAGGAGTCAGCGGGTTGGGGCGGAGTGCCTTTGTGGTGGCAGTGACAGCCAGATGCCCTGTGTTGGTAAAGAGTCAGCGGGGCTGGGGGGAGTGCCTTTGTGGTGGCAGTGACAGCCAGATGCCCTGTGTTGGTAAAGAGTCAGCGGGGCTGGTGGGAGTGCCTTTGTGGTGGCAGTGACAGCCCCAAGCCCTGGGTTGGTAAAGAGTCAGCGGGGCTGGGGCGGAGCGCCTTTGTGGTGGTAGTGACAGCCAGATGCCCTGGGTTGGTAAGGACTCAGAGGGGCTGAGGCGGAGGGCCTTGGTGGTAGCAGTGACAGCCAGATGCTCTGGGTTGGTAAGGAGTCGGCGGGGCTGGGGGGAGTGCCTTTGTGGTGGTAGTGACAGCCAGATGCCCTGGGTTGGTAAGGAGTCAGAGGGGCTGGGGGGAGCGCCTTTGTGGTGGCAGTGACAGCCAGATGCCCTGGGTTGGTAAAGAGTCAGCGGGGCTGGGGCAGAGGGCCTTTGTGGTGGCAGTGACAGCCACAAGCCCTGGGTTGGTGAAGAATCAGCGGGGCTGGGGGGAGTGCCCTTGTGGTGGCAGTGACAGCCAGAAGCCCTGGGTTGGTGAAGAGTCAGCGGGGCTGGGGCGGAGTGCCCTTGTGGTGGCAGTGACAGCCAGATGCCCTGGGTTGGTAAGGAGTCAGCGGGGTTGGGGCAGAGTGCCTTTGTGGTGGCAGTGACAGCCAGATGCCCTGGGTTGGTAAGGAGTTAGCGGGGTTGGGGCACAGTGCCTTTGTGGTGGCAGTGACAGCCACAAGCCCTGGGTTGGTAAAGAGTCAGCGGGGTTGGGGCGGAGTGCCTTTGTGGTGGTAGTGACAGCCAGATACCCTGGGTTGGTAAGGAGTCAGCGGAGCTGGGGCGGAGTGCCGTTGTGGTAGCAGTGACAGCCAGATGCTCTGGGTTGGTAAGGAGTCAGCGGGGTTTGGGCGGAGTGCCTTTGTGGTGGTAGTGACAGCTAGATGCCCTGGGTTGGTAAAGAGTCAGCAGGGCTGGGGCGGAGTGCCTTTGTGGTGATAGTGACAGCCAGAAGCCCTGGGTTGGTAACAAGTCAGCGGGGCTGGGGCGGAGTGCCCTTGTGTGGTGGCAGTGACAGCCAGATGCCCTGGGTTGGTAAGGAGTCAGCGGGGTTGGGGCAGAGTGCCTTTGTGGTGGCAGTTGTAGGAAGGTGGAATCTGACTATATGGTTGCCCCCACTTTTTTCCTGGTGTTTTGCTGGTTTATGACTTAGTTGGACTGGGATCCTGCTATTCAGGGCCCCAGTCTATCTGCTTCCTCTATAAAATGGTTTCCATGTGCCTTAGGCACATCTCTGATTGGAATCTGGAGTGCCCTTATAAGTCCCTAGTATATGGTATACTATGTACCCAGGGCATAGGTACCTCAGAGGCCTACCAGGGGCTGCAGCATGTATTGTGCCACCCCTGGAAGGCCATCCAAAATGACACCACAGGTCTGCTACTGCAGCCTGGGTAAGGTGGTGCATGCACCCCTTACTGTGATACAGGCTACCTATATCACTACATACATACACACATATAAACCTATAAGTCACTCCTATGGCAGGCCTTATCAATCCTGAAGGCAGAGTGCGTGGTTCCTATGTGAGAGGGTGCCCCTGCATGAGCAGGGCCCCTCTGCAGCGTTCAGAGACCCTTCTCTGATGCTGTTTGTAGTGCAGCCTGACCATATACTCTTAAGCGCATTATAACCTCGCGTTAAATGCTAACTTTGGGATGGCTGCACGGAAACATGTCGTGTTTGGTGTCAAACATCTTGGAATACTACCCCCCCGCCAGTTCTGGTGGCGGGGGTAGCATTCCACCCCTCTAGAGGGAAAGACATGTACACACCGGTATACCCGGTACTGACTTCCCAGAGCCCTGGCATCACAAAATGGATGCCGCTGCCACAGACACGAGTCTGGCCTCCTGCTGCTGACCGAAACTCTGACAGGGGAGGCCTGGACAATAGGTTTCCTGTCCCAGGGAGGTGTGACCACCTCCCCAGACAGGATAGTGTGTATTGGGGCTGGGCGGGAGCACTCTCTGGTGCTTTGAAGTCCTGCACTGGGGGCACACTTGGTGTCCCTGTGCATACCCCAGTTCAAACCGGCTCAGGGGCTTCCAGCCCCTGCTCTGGCGCGAAACTGGACAAAGGGAAAGGGTGTAACCACCCCTCTGCCCTGACCCTCCCATAGGTGGGGCCACAGAGTATGTCCAACCCCCTACCTTAGTATAAGTAGGGGACCCCAGTCCTTAGGACTTTAGATTTACCTGGACGAAACTCTGACACAGAATCCTGGACCTTCGACGCTCTACTTCAAGATTAGAGGACTGAAGAATCTCCCTTGGGGTCAAGGAGTGACTCCCCTGCTTGGCAGGCACCAAAGAAGCAATTGTCCGGTCTACATCGCTGAAGCTCCCGTCGGACGCCGAAGTCTTTGCATCACCAGAGGTGGATTTCCAGACTTCCCCGAGGCTGCCCTGAGTCCCCAGCAAAGCTGAGGCCCGTAGCTGTCGTGGGTAACGTGGAACCGTGACCCCTGGACACCGAACGCATTTGCAAGTGCATCCTCTTCTGGGTCTCTCACGAAGTCGTGCTTTGGGCTTCGAGTAGCTCTAGCCTCCAGCACCAAGTGCACCGAAGATCACTGGCCTCCACTCCACGAGTGTCCTGTGAGCCAGCTCCACGTGCATCGTCTCGAGGCTCCTTTGCGGTCGCTAGTCCGTTGGCTAGTAGGCCCTCCCGAAGGCCAATCTTTTTCTGCTTGGGCTCCCTGGTTGCTCTAGGCGTGCCCTGACTTATCCTCACTGGGTGAGTCCCCCAGACCTTGCTGGTCTGCAACATCATCCTTCTTCTATTTCCACGAGACTTGCCGTTGCCAAGGCTTGTTGGGTCCAATCCGGTCGCCGATACCCCTGCAATCGACAGACGTCGTGGGCCAGCTCGAATCCAGCTCCTGGTTGTCGTCGACGCCTCCTGGACCTCGTGGCTGAAGAGTCAAGATGACTGTCAACCTACCTGAAGCACTCAACATCGGTGGGCATCTGCTCATCGCCTTCCTGGACACTGGTTAGTGACCCAGACTCTGTCCCCTCTGCTTTCAGGTTCTTCAGATCTTCGATCCACCTTTGGATCCACCCGAACACTTTCGACTTGGCCGCCAGCAGCACTTTGCAGCAGATCGCCATTGAAAGCGACGCACGAAACCCGACCCCGAAAGACACCTATGCACCCGGCTCCCCTGGGTGAAGTAACTCGAGTACTCCGGTGCTCCCGTGGGTATTGACACTAGAACAGCCTAGTTCTCAAAGGGTTTGCTCCAAGTCCTCCTCTAAGTGTCCCTTTTCTTTTAAATTCTAATCGCGACTTTCCCCATAGAAGTTAACGGTGGTTCGCGGTTGTGTTCATACACTGCACGCGTCCCCCGTGGGTCCCCTGTGTCACTGTATTGGGTGGTTCCTTGTGGTCCAAGCACTTCTACAGGCTCTAGGCCTTGTGTCTAGCTCAGTCGTGGTTCTTATACCACTTTATTGGTATATGGTTTGGTACGCCCCTGGGGCTCAAACGTGTATTTGTGCTATTACTGTAGATAACTAACTTATAATTTATGTACTTCGAACTCTAGCCTCATAAAGAGACTAGAGGGGTGTGTTTAGTAATAAATACATATATTTTGAATATATACCTGGTGTGGTCCTCTTTCATTTGGTCACTCAAGAGATTATAGACTGGTAAAACAAGCTGCTTTACATTCCTTCAAGACTTAGCCTGAAGGCTGCTCTCCATAGCTACCACTAGGATAGCTTTCAATAAGGTTGTCTGTAACCTACCTACCATAAGAGTCGATTTGGACTGGTGCAAGGTGCCCACTATAATTAGTGGACAGCATATACCAGGCCAACTTCTCACAGCAGTGACAGCCAGATGCCCTGGGTTGGTAAAGAGTCAGCGGGGTTGGGGCAGAGTGCCCTTGTGGTGGCAGTGACAGCTAGATGCCCTGGGTTGGTAAAGAGTCAGCGGGGCTGGGGCGGAGTGCCCTTGTGGTGGCAGTGACAGCCAGAAGCCCTGGGTTGGTTAGGAGTCAGCGGGGCTGGGGCGGAGTGCCCTTGTGATGGTAGTGACAGCCAGATGCCCTGGGTTGGTAAGGAGTCAGCGGGGCTGGGGCGGAGTGCCCTTGTGATGGTAGTGACAGCCAGATGCCCTGGGTTGGTTAGGAGTCAGCGGGGCTGGGGCGGAGTGCCCTTGTGATGGTAGTGACAGCCAGATGCCCTGGGTTGGTAAGGAGTCAGTGGGGTTGGGGCGGAGTGCCCTTGTGATGGTAGTGACAGCCAGATGCCCTGGGTTGGTTAGGAGTCAGCGGGGCTGGGGCGGAGTGCCCTTGTGATGGTAGTGACAGCCAGATGCCCTGGGTTGGTAAGGAGTCAGTGGGGTTGGGGCGCAGTGCCCTTGTGATGGCCGTGACAGCCAGATGCCCTGGGTTGGTAAGGAGTCAGTGGGGCTGGGGCGGAGGGCCTCGGTGGTAGTAGTGACAGCCAGACGCCATCAGGGAAGATTGTGCTGGTACAGTTGTGTCACCAAGCTTCAATAATGAAGCCCAACGTCTCAGGAGAAGGTTTTCCTTTTTTTAAAACATAGATTCTGAACTCACGCGAGTGCTAAAACAATTAAGATATTCAAAATAAGCAGCACATCCTACACAGTTATATTATTTGCTTTTAATGTAGGAATTCCTACATGCCTATTTGCTGATATAGTACATAATCGCACATCAAAACGCGCTGGCCTTACAATTGGTTAATATATATTTATTTATGTTCTATTGAACGTTTGATAAAACTTAATCATATAACTTGGAAGGGAGAAGGCGGAGCCTTGCAGGAATGTTGTGGCAGCATAAGGATCACACAGTACACACAACCTGAGGCATCACACACTCTTGAAAGGTGCAGTCAGCCCCCCCTCCCCCTCCCGTTAGAATAAATGTACCCGCGAGGGCTCGAGAGCCTGTATCCACCACCACCTATGAGAGGGAGTTTATGGCATTTCCAGATCCCTTAAAATGGCCCTTTTACCAATTTATAACCCTTCATGGGCTTGCATGGCCTGCAATGATAGAACCCCTGACAGCGTCTCCCCAGAATCGCCCCACATTTACCTCTCACATATCATATGCACCCCCTCCCTTCCAGAACCAGCCTTCCCCGGTGTTTGATGACACCTCACATGGGGACCCTCGGAAGAGTTCACTATTTTCTGAAGATGTTTTTATTTCGGAAGCTGGTCGACCCTCTGTTACTCGAAGCACTGCAGTTCACGCTGCACATTGAGTCCATCTGTCATTGGTCCTAGACAGACGTCAGGATTGTTGGTGCTGATCCGAAGCTCGCAGACAGGGGGCGCAGCCCACCTCTCTCTTCTAACAGTGAGAGAAGCGGTGACATTAGATTGTAACTGGCTAGAGCTGCAGTGACAAGAGAGCTTCTTATTATGTTTACTGTATTAATCTTCTCTTCCACAGGCCCACACTGATGCCTACATTTCAAGTGATAAAATCCCCCAGAGAGCCCTGTGTCCAGACCTCACCAAACTAGACGCTTCCAGCATGAGTCTGGGAGACCCAACTGATGACGTCTTTGTTATGTGTGAATCTTAAGACTGCGGAGTCCACGGGGATATATGTTGTCTATTTTATATATGGAAGAGTCTGCTTGAGGTGTTTGTCGCTGTGATGCTGAATGCGGTCGGTTTAGTGTTCGGGGCACTGTTTATCCATGTTTTATTACACTACAGATGACCTCAAGCTTTATAGTACATGGTCCTGCTTCCATCCAGCTGTGTGTTACCTTCTGTTTCCATCCAGCTGTGTGTTAACTTCTGTTTCCATCCAGCTGGGTGTTACCTTCTGTTTCCATCCAGCTGTGTGTTACCTTCTGTTTCCATCCAGCTGTGTTTTACCTTCTGTTTCCATCCAGCTGTGTGTTACCTTCTATTTCCATCCAGCTCTGTGTTACCTTCTATTTCCATCCAGCTGTGTGTTAACTTCTGTTTCCATCCAGCAGTGTGTTTTCTTCTGTTTCCATCCAGCGGTGTCACCTTCTGATTCCAACCAGCTGTGTGTTACCTTCTGTTTCCATCCAGCTGTGTCACCTTCTGATTCCAACCAGCTGTGTGTTACTGTCTATTTCCATCCAGCTGTGTGCTACCTTCTGTTTCCATCCAGCTGTGTGTTGCCTTCTGTTTCCATCCAGCTGTATGTTACCTTCTGTTTCCAACCAGCTGTATGTTACCTTCTGTTTCCATCCAGCTGTGTGTTACCTTCTGTTTCCATCCAGCTGTATGTTACCTTCTGTTTCCATCCAGCTGTATGTTACCTTCTGTTTCCATCCAGCTGTGTGTTACCTTCTGTTTCCATCCAGCTGTGTGTTACCTTCTGTTTCCATCCAGCTGTGTCACCTTCTGATTCCAACCATTCTGTTTCCATCCAGCTGTGTGTTACCTTCTGTTTCCATCCAGCTGTATGTTACCTTCTGTTTCCATCCAGCTGTGTGTTACCTTCTGTTTCCATCCAGCTGTGTGTTACCTTCTGTTTCCATCCAGTTGTGTCACCTTCTGATTCCAACCAGCTGTGTGTTACCTTCTGTTTCCATCCAGCTGTGTGTTACCTTCTATTTCCATCCAGCTGTGTTACCTTCTGTTTCCATCCAGCTGTGTGTTGCCTTCTGTTTCCATCCAGCTGTGTGTTACCTTCTGTTTCCATCCAGCTGTGTCACCGTCTGATTTCAGCCAGCTGTGTGTTACCTTCTGATTTCAACCACCTGTGTTTTACCCTCTGTTTCCATCCAGCTGTGTCACCTTCTGATTTCAACCAGCTGTATGTTACCTTCTGTTTCCATCCAGCTGTATGTTACCTTCTGTTTCCATCCAGCTGTATGTTACCTTCTGTTTCCATCCAGCTGTGTGTTACCTTCTGTTTCCATCCAGCTGTGTCACCTTCTGATTTCAGCCAGCTGTGTGTTACCTTCTGTTTCCAACCAGCTGTGTGTTACCTTCTGATTTCAACCAGCTGTGTGTTACCTTCTGTTTCCATCCAGCTGTGTGTTAACTTCTGTTTCATCCAGTTGTGTCACCTTCTGATTCCAACCAGCTGTGTGTTACCTTCTGTTTCCATCCAGCTGTGTGTAACCTTCTGTTTCCATCCAGCTGTGTCACCTTCTGATTCCAACCAGCTGTATGTTACCTTCTGTTCCCATGCAGCTGTGTGTTACCGTCTGTTTCTATCCAGCTGTGTGTTACCTTCTGTTTCCATCCAGCTGTGTCACCTTCTGATTTCAGCCAGCTGTGTGTTACCTTCTGTTTCCAACCAGCTGTGTGTTACCTTCTGATTTCAACCAGCTGTGTGTTACCTTCTGTTTCCATCCAGCTGTGTGTTAACTTCTGTTTCATCCAGTTGTGTCACCTTCTGATTCCAACCAGCTGTATGTTACCTTCTGTTCCCATCCAGCTGTGTGTTACCTTCTGTTTCTATCCAGCTGTGTGTTACCTTTTGTGCTCAATAGAGGTCTGTTTTGTATACTCCTTTCTATTCCTTTGTATTAAATCCTGTGAAAGTGTGTAATTCTTGCCTAAGCATACATCCAGTAGGCTGCATATCACCTTTAAATATTTTCTTTTGTAACCAGCAGAATATACAAACCAAGTAATAAGAAATTCTAAGTGGCAACTTCAATTTAATTTCTCAAGGTAGGATTAACCCCTTAACTGCTGAGGCTTTTCCATCCCAATGATAAGCCCTTTTTGGCTATTTGGGGTACTTCGTGCTTAGATCTCCATACCTTTTATCACATAAGGTATCCACACCAAGTTTGTGTCCTTTGTTCCCTCAACATCACAGAGATTCTAAAGGTACCCAGGGGTTGTCGATTCCCCTTGAGGGGACCGAGAAAATAGCCAACATATAGCTACATTTAGTTTTTGAGGGGAAAAATGGGGAAACAGTGCTACTACACAAGAAGGTGTTTTTCCCCCTACTGGCTGCTAACCTTTTTCCCAAATTTTGTAAACAAACAGATCTGAATCCAAAAAAACATTTTGTAACCAAAATTGTGGCATTTGTCAAAGCGTAGCCCATTTTCCCTAATTTTTGTGCTTTAAACTTACTTCCAGTTTGTGGTGGAAATAAGTGTGAAACCCATGGGCGATATCCAAAGCTATACATTTCTGAAAAGAAGACAACATTCTGATTTCAGCAAAGGGTGGAGCTCCTTCAAGGTTTTCCCAAAGAAACTGGGGGGGCAGATCTACTAAGAAGTCATGTAACGCAGCGCAGCAAGACAACATGCTACGCTGTGTTGCGTGTTAGGGAGAGAGCAGAAATGTGCCATCTCTACTATGTTATCTCTCCCTGTGCTGGCACTCTGTGTGCTGTACATCGTTAATACAGGGACCCTTGAGCCATAGTGCAAGGGAGCCTGCCTTACTAGCAGGATTGTTTTTGTGCAGGAAGGGACACCTTAAATGCATTTTCCTTTTTAGGTCTGGCGTTAGCCAAGACATTTTAATGTTTTAAAATATATATGTATAATATACTTTTTAAAGGGGCTTTAGGCCATCAGTTTTTATCCATTGGTCTGTTATGGTGTCATTCACATTTCGCTGTTGCCCACTCCAGCATACAGCGCGGGACGGGGGGTGAGCCCACTTCAGCCACTAGCTAACTTCACTTTGGGGGAGTGCATTTTGCTCCTTCACAAGGCGCACATCCACTCACAACGCAGTTCTCTTCGGTGCCAGTGTTTATTTTTACTTTATTACTTTGGTGTCGTCTTTGTGTTTAGTGTCTGATGGGATAGCAGGATGCCTTCTACCAGCTCTCCAAGTTAAGCAGAGGGCACATCCCAGCTTTATCAATTCCTGTCTCCTTCTGATGGTGTTGTAAATTCCTATTGGAGTGGCCTTTTTATTATTTATCTGACTGCTGCCTTTTCACAACATACCAAAATTGTGTCCATTTGAAACTGTTCTTCATGAAGTTGTCATGGTTTTTTTTAGTATTCATGCAATGAAGTGCATTGCTAACTACAGCCTTGTATGTCAAGCTTGTATTAATTGAGGAGTGCAGTTATATTTATAAATCAATTTAGCCTGTATGTCAATCGAATATAGCTCCTTACAACACATGCGATTTGATCACAAGCCATTACAACGCGGTCATTACAACGACAGCCTTGTTACTACACAATACCAATACATCGCAAGTCATTACAACGACTTGCAGTAGGGGGCGTGCTGGACTTAGGAATAGTATTATTTACTATTCTTACTCCAGTTTGCGCAACAGCAGGGAAGGTGTTGGATTTTAAATCCAATACCAGTGCGCCCCCTACTGCAAGTCGTTGTAATGACTTGCGATGTAATGGTATTGCGTAGTAACAACGCGGTCATTGTAACAACCATGTTGTAATGGCATTGCGTTGTGGAGATAGCGTTGTAAACGCTGTTTCCCATGTCAATCTTGAATGACTTTCTAGATTGGTTTCGGTGCTCTTGTATGTCGTGCTTATAGAGACATTAAACCTTTATTTTACTATATTAGCTCTGCTGTTAATCCATGTTTCTGTACTATCTATCTATCTATCTATCTATCTAGCTACCTATCTATACAATTCTCTGTGTCTTTGCAAACCTCACTTTTGCATATCTTTTCCTCTCTTCTCTTCTACCTGTTTTATCAGGAGATGTGTGGAAACACAGAATAGTAGAACATTTGTTATTACCAATTTGATTTCTCTGCATTTGTGGCTTTCAAATGTAAGTCAGTGTGCAAGAAAAAAGAAATTTAGCGTATTGCCCTCTGAATCGCATGATAGCATGGCTAATCTCAAATTCAGAAGTGTACAAATAACCACAATTTCTAAACTCAGTATCTTTTGTACATTTGAAATAAACATCCTTCTTGCCCATTTTTCATTCTTTATATTTTACCATATGAATTGCTGAATAGTCTGTACACAATGAAAAATTATTGTAAGGTGCAGCTCAGTTGTTCCTTGTTCAGCGACCAGAAAGGTCTGTCAGACGTAAAGGTGTATTGATTTTGTAAATAAGCTATCTTCACAAGAAGTTACAGATGAAAATGTTTCCATAAATTACTGTTTTTTTCTACTCATTTTTAATAGTTTTTTATTCCTATAGTTAAAGCCAAATTTACCAAGGGCTTGTGTTGCGCAAGGCGATGCAAGGCGATGCAAGCCCTTAAATAGGATTTACTAAGCCGCACAAAGCCACCTTGCATGGCTCTGCGTGGGTCAATAAATCTGTAGTAACTCTACCCATCGCATACCATGTCTTGCATTACCCTGCGTTAAGGAGGCATCAATGGCGTTCCTAAGCAGCCACCCATGGATTTTGGCGCATTCCCAGATTTATAAATATTTGTAAGCCTGAGAATGTATCAAAATGCTATACCTCCCAGACCAAGTCATAATGAGGAGAAATATTTCTCCTCGTTACTTCATTTTTCTATGTGGGAACAAATCCATCTCAGCCGGCGCTAATGGCAGTCATCAAGAGAAGTGTCCGGCTGTGGTCTTTCCATTCCGACAGGGCAACACTGTCCAGAAGGAAACATGCCTGGGCGGTAATTTCTGATTTTAAACCGGGGGTCGAATCATCTTATTTATCAAGCACGCTTGCACTTTCTTGGAAGCTAAAGTTTATGGCCCTGAGGATGGGAGAACGGCCTTTTTTAACGAACCTGCCCGAATGGCGCCGCTCCAGTACTAGTACTAAATGCAGGGAGTGTGGCTATCACTCCGAAGCAATGGAGCACATAGCCTGCGTATGTCCAGACCTGCTCATTGACAGACGATCCTTGCTGCGGGACGAATGGAATAAACTCGGAGATCGTACATGTCGACAAGCCATAATTGCTGCCCTGAACTCAGACAATACGAAGCTGAACATTCGGTTCACAAAATTTGTAAACAGAGCGGCCAAATCGTTGGGAAAAAACAGGGCCGCAAATCTCACTCAACTTGGCTGCCCTGTTACGCCGCTTCAGGCTCAACCCACGAACTCTTGAACACTCAGTACTGTCTATTAGAACATTGCCTTTTGCTTAATATTAACTGTTTACATTTCTCTAGACAGCTTTTTGAAAATGCTTGTTTAGCTGTTTCTTTCCAGGTTATAAAAAAAAAAAAAAACGACCGTTCGACCGACCCGACACCCCAGTTCCTGAACGCCATAGGAAATTAATTAACGTTAGGATATTTTAATTACACCTTCCTATTTTAGATTGTCCTAGTATTAATCGGAGTCTTTTAAAGCTTTGTCTTTTGCACATAAGAATCGTACACGTTTTTTAATCTCAAACAGAAAAATTGTAATGGTTTTAAGTAATCACACAATAAAGTATTATTATTATTATTAGTACTATGTGGGATGCATCAGCATCATACATACAACGAGCATTGGCCAAGCCAAGTGTTCTGGTGCCGGCTGCCAGGAATCACTGACAAAATATCGACCTCACAAATATCGAGCTACAAAAATATCGTGACAAAAATATCAAAGTCAAGAATATCGACATCCTATCTACATCATGGTAAGTACAAAATATCGAGAGAAAAAATATCGATGTCAAAAATATTGTTGTCAAAAATATCGGTCTTTTTAAATGTTAAAAAAATAATGTAAAATAAAGTAAATAATACATATAATTAAAAGAAACATAGTTAAAATTATTTTAAAATGTTTAAAAATAAAAACTGATACATATAATGTTAAAATAAATTAAACATATACATATAAAATATTATATATATACTTACTTAATAATATTCATAAATAATTATTTTAATAACTTATAAATTGTTAAAAATATTTTATAAATTATAAATACAGACATACACATACAAAAATAATATTATTAAAAATTTTAAAAATATATTTAACTAATTAAAAAAATTACAATATTTTTAATTTTTGTAAAATAAATTATACACCACATTAAGTAAAACAATACAGAAATATATTGGATAGCGGAGGGAAAATAATTACTATTCCCACTCCAAAGAATGCAACAGTAGAGAAAGTGTTGGATAGCGTAGGGGTAAAAATTACTATTCCCACTCCAGAGAGTGCAACAGTAGGGAAAGTGTTGGATAGCGAAGGGGTAAAAATTACTATTCCCACTCCAGTAAGTGCAACAGTAGGGAAAGTGTTGGATAGCGTAGGGGTTAAAAATAACATACTTATCAATTAAATAATTGTTTTAATTAAATAATGATTTATTAATAAATTAACAATAAATTAATTATAAATACCAATAAATAAAAATTAATAATTACATTAATAACATTAAATTACTTCCCACCCTATTCCCCAATAAACACAAAACCCACTCCACATAAAATTTAACACAATTAATATAATTATCAATTAATCAATTAATAAAATTAATTAACAATTAATAATTAATTAACAATAACATAATTATCAATACCAATAAATAATAATTAATAAAAATTAATTACCTGTTTATAATTAATTAACAATAAATTAATTATCAATACCAATAAATATTAATAAATAATTACTTAATTATAATAAATTACTTCCCACCCTCTTCCCCTATAAACACACAACCCGCTCCTAAACTAAATTAACACAATTAATATATTTATCAATTAATTAATTAATAAAAATTAATTACCAATTAATAATTAATAAACAATAAATTAATTATCAATACCAAAATATAAAAATTATTAATTACTTTATTATAATTAATTTACTTCCCACCCTATTCCCCTATAAACCCACAACCCGCTCCAATAAAACATGTATACAATTAATATAATTATCAATTAATCAATTAATAAAAAATAATTACCAATTAATAATTAACAATAAATTAAATATCAATAACATTAAATAAAATTTTATAATTACTTAATTACAATTAAATTACTTCCCACCCTATTCCCCTATAAACCCACAACCCACTACAGAACTAAAATGCAAAATTTAATTAAAAATAATTAATAATTTCTAAAAATTATGAATTAATTTACTATAATTAAATTACTTCCCACCCTATTCCCCTATAAAGCCACAACCCGCTACGGTACTAAAACGCAAAATGTACTTTAAAAAAATTACTTTCTAAACAATTAATACATATATTTAAAAAATAATACAAAACATAACAAAACATGTGGAACACATACATATAAAATACATACTAAAATACATAACACTAACATAAACATCGATATTATTAACATCGATATTTTTACTATCGATATTAATAACTTCGATATTAACAAAACGATATTTCTTACCTTCAGATCGATATTCTGGTCACCGATTATTCTTGATGTCGATATTCTGTCCCTGCGATATTTAAAACTCAATATTAATGTAGGTCGATATTTAAAAGTCGATATTTTGACTGTGCACCGGTCACCAGCCTTTTGGCTTCAGCAATTTCTGTTTTGTTCTGTTGTGGTTTTAGCAAAATGTTTTTTTTGGGGAAGCTGCTGGTCCCTCATCAACCTAAAAAAACTGATTGGTTGAAGACAAACATTTTTTAGTCTGCAAAAAGCACACATCACCATAGTAGTCCATGGCACCGAAGAGAACTATGTTATACAGATAATTTTAGTAAAATCAAAAGGTCTTGGATAACATCAGACCTAAAAAGAAGCCACTTGATCTACTGTTGGCTGGCAGCCTCTTTGCTCATGCTTTTTTGCAATATTTTTGTAATTCTTTGCTACTACAGACGTTTCTCCTGGAAGTCCTCCCAAGACATGCAATGTTCAACAAGTTATGTATTGTTGTCCAATTGTATACACTCTGTGTATTAAGGGTGTGACCACAACCATACGTTGCCAAAAATCTGCCTAGTCGAATGGAGTCCAATCCGACATTTTCACAGCACTTGCGTAGGGACCTCTCCCATGTCACTTATAACAACACTGAACTCAACACTAGCATCCCGCACGCACTACACAGGCCACTCTTACACAACACATGGTATCAACACATGACCGCCGTGGGTACCCAGTCATCAGCCAGGTCATGTTACATCTGTTAGCTGATACTGCATGTAGTGGGCACATACAGGCTTTTTTTGTCCCATGAGGTAGCCCCCAAAAAAACAAAAGGCCTTCTCCATTTGTACCTGTGTAGGATTAGGGCCAAGATACAGCCCAACAGAGTAGAACCCCATAGAGTAGAAGTGAATGTGAACCGATATGAGACCAATCCCACAGCAATGTTTCTTTTCACAGAGCCCAGCAATATTCAAACAGAGCTGGATAGGGTGCACAGGAGGGGCACCATAGGGGAGGATACTGCTTGGCCCTGAGACTTTCCAGAAAAGAGATTCTTGGAGGTCACAAAACCACCACGACAATGCACAAACACGTCCAGTGCTGCTTCCATTTGTGGTCCCAGGGTGGGCCTTAGCATGCTAGGGGCAGTCTACTTTAATAACAAATGGAACCCAGACATTGAGTTCCAGTGTAGGGCTATCTACCTTGATGATACAAAGGGAAATGAGTCTCGAAGGGGAGGGCTGAACATCAGAATAGACACCCCATGTCAGGAAGTCTGGGGTCTAGATAGGTACACATGGTTAGAAGGGAAGGGGCAACCCCTAATTGTATGGAAACTTACACTGCATTCCTTGTGTTTTGTGAGGTGAAGAAACGATTCCACTCAGCACAAACGAGAACTAAGGGGCAATACTATACATACCGGACATGCAATGGGTCACCTCCACGCTGATGGATACCTACTGGCAGTGCGGCGAGCTTGCCTACACCCAGCTCATCCCCGGATGGCTCCCTTGTCACCATACACACCTGACCCTGGTCATCCCTGGAGAATATCTGTTAGAGCTGTATAAACATCCGCTACAGAAGAAAACAACTCTGTTGTATCAACTCAAGAAAAAAGAACTGCTGATTATTTTGGCTGACACACAAGTAAAAGCTGAAGGGTCCGTACCTTTATTCAGCGTGCAGACGAAAGCAAATGCCTGCCGGTTGCAAATAACTGTCACGTGGCCCATAGGAACATAGTCGTCTTCACTAACTTAGCATGAGCACGCTGCAGCTTGCCTGCTGCTTTGCGCACATTACTACACATGTTTATTTTTTGCAATACTTTCTATGGCTGTTTTCACATGAGAACTCATCGCTGTGTTCACTCTCTGCATGTACCTGGGATTTAGACAAGGTCATTATGAGCAAGGTCGCACCACAATGCCCCTTGTTATTTTGTTCTGGCCAGGCCTTCGCCCTTAGACAAAACATTCTGCTGCAACTGTTGTTTGTACAAGGTACTTCAGTTTTATTGGGATACACGAATGTGTGAGACACTCTTGGAGAGGGACCTTTCCAGGGAGAAGAGCGAGACAGCACCTATGATGTAGATCTACCATCTACAGGCTAAGGTATGGGGTCTGCTGACAAAGCCCAGAGATCTTCTAATATATGATAATACCGCTTCTTAGCAAGGGGGGGGTAGGCTCTATTGTCTTTTCATTATGACATCCCCTTTCATGATATATGGACTAGCTGCTGTGCTGACTGTATTTGTGCTAGGCATTTTCCTGCTTGTTGTGGCACGTATACTGCATGTTAGGGCACGTTAGTTAAAATAAATATTTTAAACTGTTTCGTGTCCCTCTCAGATCTTATTGTGGACAAGTACAAGAGTGCGAGCGAAAGGGAGTGTCTTGTTACCGCGATTCCTGAGATATCTGGGAGTGTTGTGTTCTGGGGTGTCTAATCATTTGTTTCCTTGTGAGTGAGTAGGAGAGCGAGTGAGACACTATAGCTGGTCGGTCCTGGGCTCGTGGGTACTAAGGTGGTAGGATGACTCCGTCCCTATACACCAAGCTCCTATAATCCTGTGCATAGTTCTGTTTTTGGGCAGAATCCCTGCAACATAACCAGATGGGAAATGATGAGGATGATACAGTACTGAGCTCGGCCTTAATGCAATCAAGAAAGAACTAAGAGCCATTCGCCTCCTGGTGATGCAACATTGATGTGTTGGACTTGATGACCACAATGGAGGGAGGGGTGTGTGCCAAGATTCGTACGTCCTGCTGCACGTTTATCCCAGGCAATAACATGGACAATGGGACTCTGACTCTTGCCATCCAAGTACTGCACCATTTTCAACCAGACATGTGTAAGGGTGGAGCTGCGCCTGAGCAGTAATGGTTTGCCAATTGGCTTTCCTGGCTCCCAAAGTAGTTGACTGGTCCGTGTACGTCATTGCTGCCCGTTCTCATCTTCATATTGTTTTTGTGTGGTTTCCTACAAGTGGGAGTTTCCTGCTGTAAAAACGCAGTCCTCAAATTGGGTAGAATGCAAGAAACTAGGGAAGCAGAAATAGTCAAAACTGAAGGGCACCAAGCCCCCAATGTTGTGACTGTAAGGAAGTATAGGGTAAATGATGTAGTGTAAAACCAACTAGTGGGGGAATGTTAATATTGAAAATCTAGATATCGATGTACACATTGATACATGTGTATATAAAAAAGAAATCACATGAATGTTGCCGAATTCACCTAACATGACCTCTTCATCAATCCCGGGTTGCTCAGGCCGGCCCTGTGACCTAGGCCTGAGGCAACTGATTGACAGATCACAGGTGGGGTGGCACGTAGCCAGCAGAACAAACCAGCAGACAGTAAAAACCCAAATCGATCCCAGAGAGAGGCAGCAATACCACAATGGTCCTGGGAGATTGGCCACAATAAAGCACATATGGCCGGAGGGGTGCGCTTGTTCCCAAAACACCATAAAGTTAGATGCCACATGAAGTTAGGAACACTCAGTCAATCAGAACACAGCACACACAGTTATCATGCGCTCCCATGAAAGACATCTGGACACGTTACCCACTGGCCCTCATTGTGTACACACAAGCTCGAGGCCCATTTGCATTTGTTATCAGGTGGGAATAATTGATGTCTCCGAGACTAGCCCCGCATTCCTTTTCCTAAAAAGGATCTCTGAATTGTTTTATGAAGCTCCAAGAACTGTATATCATGGCACTCAGATTAATTGTACTTTAAGACAACCCTCAGACCCCAACTTTGTAACTGTTCTCCAGGCTGAAGAGTTTAATTAAACCAACTGCTCCTGTTGTGCCAAACACATTCATATTCGAGCAACAGCTATGAATTAAACTTTTCAAGGTTAGTGAACGTGGGCGTTTTTAGTTTTAAAATAATGTTAATGAAATATTGTAGGAAGTTGGCTTTCTAGATAGTGTGCTAAAACAAGGTACACTGTGTAGAAAGTACAGTGGGTCCCTAATTGGCTTACTGAGGCTAAAGTAGGTAATACTAATGCTCTCTTTTATGGTAGTGTAGGCGAGCAGTTAGGCTTCTGAGAAGGTAGTGCTAAGCATCTGTTGTACCCACAGAGACAATAAATGAGACACACTCTCAAAGAATAAATCTGAGACCAGATTAGAAAAATACACTTCATTTATTATATTTTGTAAAACCAAGAACTTAGTTCAAAAGTAAGTACTGTTTTTGTTTGCAATTTTTACAGAGAAGTAAAACGTTCAAACCTGTGCGCTTTTACACACAATGCAATTCTATGGGAGGAAAAGTCAGAAATGTATAAAGGTAGGTACAGTCGGTTTCCGTGGTGTAGGTTTCAAAATAATCATAGGGCTATGCCCCTTATGTTATGCTATTAGATTAGCCTTATATAGCTAAATATAGCAGTGGTAGTCATCTATATTGACAACCCACTGAGCTATATTAAGAAAGATGATGTTTTACAGAATAGGTTAGTCTTGGACAGGTGGCAGCCATTTTGTATACTGGCCGCCATCTTACATTATGGCTATGTTTAAGCACGCGGTGAGCTCTAAACTGCGAACGAGGTAGGCCCAGACAGCTGCGCCATGACACTTGTTGTTCACCTGATAAGTATACGCCCAGTTTCGTTTCTTTATTCAATAAGGGGCGCTGCCTCGCTTATGAATAAGCCTTTCTGTGTGCGTAAGTAATATTCTATTTGCAGCACCTTTCCTACGTTGGGAGGAGCAGGGATGCAGCTGGCTGACCTTGGCTAAGAGATACCGTGTGCCTGCCTCGGGCTGGTGATGTTCGCCCCTCTGCCTCCCTAAAGTACGCATCCCTAAACCTGTAACTTTCCCTTGTAGGCGTGCTCTAGATGTTTATGACGTGTTTGATGTATCATACTATGCTGCGCATGATTATTGAGTCAGTCCATTAGCAAGCATTGCATGGTGCATGTTGTATTTGGGCTCCTCTGCAGAGTATAGATAATAAACTGCTTGTTTGCATTCACTACTGGTTGACCGACTCTTCATTGATATAGGTAAGGCCGAGAGGTGGTGTAGTAACCCGAGTGACCCTATATGGGTCACTTCCATCAGTGGTTCACCTTCGGGGTTCAGAGATTGTAGTGGGCCAAGGTCTAAAGTACTACCAGCAGTTCTTCTGGAACTTCCCAGATTTCACCGGGAGCAGGGTGCTGGTGAGGTTGCAGCTGGGCGTGCTCGGTGAATGGGGGCCACCTGGAAACAGGCTGCACAGGGGGACTTGGGGACAAGTCAGAGAGCTCCCAAAGGGGGCTTAGGTCACAAGGGGTCTTGGAGCAAGGGGGCACAGCCGGATCTTCGGTACCAGTCCGGGCGGCTCTGGTGCAGAGTGGTTAGGGCAGCTGGGCTGGGCTGGTGCGCATCAATGCTCCTTGTGGTTCCAGGGAAACAGCTGGCAGGGGCAAAGTCATGACTGCCCAGCGCCTTGAGACCCTCACGGGTGAATAGTTGTGCTTTATAAGTCCTTGATTCATTGATTGGAAACAGATCTGACCTTCCAGAGCATCAGTACTTTCTCCTGGTCCTCTACATCTGTCTGGACATCTGTCAGTCAGGCCGAGGAGCTGCAAAGCCGTGGACCGAACTCTGCTTATCGGTGCCTGTGGGCTGCAGGGGAGTAACTCCTCTACTTCAAGGGAAACCATAGGGGATTTTCGAAGTGCTGGCAGGCTACCCAAGGCTTTGGCAGTTCTCCAGCCTGCAGGACGTGTCACTCTGTTGCGATTGTCTAGAGAGTTGCCAGCAGGCCGGGGTTCTCAGCTCTTCTGCTGTTCTCGCTAGACAGTGACTCTTCTTCGTCCTACTTCTCTTAATCTGTCGATTTTGACTTCTTGGGTTCAGGAGTGCCACCTAAATACCCAATTTAGGGGCGTTAAGGGGAGTGATAGGTAGCAGTCAATGGACTGCCTACATTTAGGGTGTCTACACCCTATATATGACCACTCCCTGTGAGAAGGGGGCATACCCCTGACCCTAGAAAGCTAATTCTGCCCAACACAACATGGAGGAATATGAAAAGTGGGGTCCACATCAGCTAGTCCACCTTAGGGGTGGTGCAGGATGGGTGTGGGCCCACCTCCTAATCTTACTGATTTTCCCCTTTGTCTTGCCGCCATAAAGTGGGGTTAGGACACAGGGGTTGGAATCTCCAGTATCTGGAGAGACCTGGGTTGCATAACAAAGACTTTCAGGCTTCCCACCCTGGAATGCACATCCTGCATGGAGGAGGTGTAAACCCCTCTGCCCAGAGCAGGCTTTGTTCCTGCCCTCTGAGAGCGCAGGCTCTCACTGCATGAGGTAAAAAACCTGTCTATGGTGGCAGGCTGGTCGAGACCGGTCAGTCAACACACTAGTAGTCTGTAGGTATTCAGGGGGCACATCTGAGGTGCCCTCTCGGTGCATTTATTAATAAATCCAACACTGGCATCAGTGTTAGTTTATTAAGATGAGGTGTTTGGTACCAAACACCTTTTGGTAGGGTGAAGCCATTATGGAGCTGGGGAACTCATAATCACACATGTCCAGCCCATGTACTCGTCATGGCTTCCCTGGGCACTTGGGATATTCAAGGTTTTGCTCAGATACCACAGGGATACATTCACTCATGCAGATATGCCCACACACAGGGTATAGTGCACTCTGCCTTAGGGTTGTAAGGCCTGCTGTAGGGGTGACTTACCTATACCACATGCAGTGCTTTGCTGGCATGGCACACAGGAGTGTATGACATGTCAACTCTTCGTTTTCTCTGCACCAAGACACGCAGACTGCAATGGCAGTTAGAATGAGCCTGGTGAGGGGTCCCTTAGGGTGGCACAATTCATGCTGCAGCCCTGATAAACACTTTTTAGGTTCAATGCCCCAGGTACCAGGGGTACTGTTTACTAGGGGCTTGCATGGAGCCTAAAATGTTGCCAATTGTGGAACAATAGTAGTTTTAGGGAAAGAACACTGGTGCTGGCGACCTGATTAGTATCAGATATCAGGCAAAACGTGGTGGGGAGGGGGTACTGCAACAAAAACCGAGTTTTCTACACAAGCCCCCCCCCCCCCTTCCAGACAACCGACCGGAGACTCCTGAGTGAGTCCTCCTAGTCTATCAGGCAAGAAAGAGTAAGGAAGCAGGCTGGATTGTTGCTGGGCCTACTCTGCCTTACATACTCCTGTCTAAGTCACTCCCTCTGGGGAGCTGACCCATCTCAACAGTGTTTTTTAGATGCACTATGTCAGCTTCTTTAGTTTCTTTGCTGAACAGAGGTGTCTACCTCTGCTAACCCTATCTTAGTCAGGACAACCCCCAGCTCATACAGAGGGGTTGCCCACAATTTGAGTAACCCCACCATGACCAACAGGGTCAGGGGGACAAGCTTGCTATTTTACAAGGGGTCAGACCACCATGACAATGACAGTGCAGCGATAAAGGCTAACACCTAACAGAGGCCACTGGCAGCCCAGAACCATACCTTTAGCTCTTCACTGACAGGTGAAGGTGCTTACCTACAGGTTTCTTTGGGGTCAGGTTGCCCGTCTGCTGTTTTAGAGTGGGTGTGGGGGGGTCACTACGTCCTGTGGCAAGCACCCTTCTTCCACTCTGTCTTCGGTCAGGTGAGGAGCCACCATCTCAGACTTAACAGCTGCCTGACTAGCAAGGACTTATTGTGGGGCAGATAGGGCATCACCAGTGCCACTTGGGGAGTCCTCCCCAGCAGGGGCAGGATCTCCTCAGCTTACTGGAACTTTGGCTAAAAGTTGCTCACCTTTCCTACTCTTTTTCTTCCTTCCTTTCCTTTGGGGCCTACTTACACTGACTGTAAGGTCTGCACTTCCAGAATCCTTGGATGAGGATTGGCACTGGACTAGTACCTCGTTTGGACTCAGACCAACATCTTGGAGGTCATTTCCAAGGAGACAATCAAGGGAGAGGTCTGTACTGACTACCACCCTTCTCTAGCTAAGGGACCCAGCTATCTCTAGGGGTACTAAAGCCACGGGCCTAACAGTAACCTCCCCTGGGATAGCCCATACTCTTCTAGTCTCACCTGGGATATACTGGTTTGAGAGTACCAGCCTGTCATGCACAATAGTGTGACTGGCACAGGTATCTCTCAGGGCAGTGGTGTGGATTCCATTCACCAATAGGTGGTGGAAGTGTCTGCTCCCCTCTGGAATCTCCAACTCACTTTTTGGTCCCACTTTCCAGTTAAAGGCTACAAAGACTTCCTCCTCTGATGAATCACCCTCAAAGGCTACACTGGCAACCCCTGGGGGTACACTAGTGGGTTTGTTTTAATAATAGGCAGGGTCCTTAGTCAGATGTCCTGTCTTTGGACAGTAAAAGCACCAGGCCTTCTTGGGGTCCCAGTTCATATCCTGGTACCCACTTTGGTTTTGTGAGGTGTCTCGGGGCCCACGCTCCTGGTCAGATTTTTGGAGGCCTACAGAGGACGCTTTCTCTTGGTTTTTAGAGTGGTCCACCTTTTTCTCCTGGGCGTGGCTTAGCAACCTCTTTCTTCTGATCACCTCCTCCATGACTATTTTTGGACACTCTGGGGCATATTACCAAGGGCATTATCGCCGCTTTAGCGGCACTTTTTGCTGCTAAAGCGGCGATAATTTCATCGCCCTATTAACAAGGCGGCGCTAACATGCATTAGCGCATGTTAGCAGCCGTTTTGGTATCGCCTCCCTTCGCATCGCTAATGAGATGCAAAGTAGGCATTCCTGGGTAAAACAGCATGGGAGAACCCGCTAACACGGCTTCGCGATATTATCAAGCCGGCAGCAGACCTGCGAAGCGATGTTAATAATCGCGCTAAGCCCCCTTTATCGCAGGAATTTAACTCCTGCTTTAAAGTTGACTTAGCCATCTTAGTAATGGGAGGTGGATTGCAAGGCTGAGACCACAGGGGCGTATTAGCAAGGTTTCCATTATCGCCCAAAATATATGGCAGCATTTCCCGCGCTATTCCCCCTTTTTGCTGCTATCGCTGGATTTCCTATCGCCTTTGAGTTAAGCGTTGATAATAACGCGCTAACTCGGCGAGGAAATCCAGTGATAGCCGGCGATAGAATAAAAGGCGCTAAGCGCGCTTTGCGATATTTATCGCAGTTTGTTGATAATATGCCCCCCTATTTTTTACCCAATGATCACCCTTCTTTCCCAATTCTTGGGGAGGGACTGGGCCCAGGTCTGCCAGGTATTGATGCAACTTTTCAGAAACACAGCTACTCAACAGATGTCCTTTCATGATCACATTACACAGCCCATCATAGTTTTGCACCTGGTTTCCTTTTAACCAACCACCTAGTATCTTTACTGAAAAATCTACAAAATCAACCAAGGACTGACTCTGGGTTTTCTGAGTCCCCCTGAACTTAATTCTATAATCTTCAGTGATGAGTCCGAAGCCCTCAATCAGGGCACCCTTCATGTGGTCATAGGACTCAACATCTGCCTCGTTCAGTGTTAGGAACTGGTCTCTGGTAGTTACCATAGAACAGTTCCCAAAGTAGAGAGCCCCAATATTTCTGGTTAAGCATCCTCATCCTACAGGCTCTCTCGAAAGCTGTAAACCATTTGGTGATATCATCACCCTCGACATATTTTGGGACAATCCCTTTGGGGATTTTAGGATCAAAGGTTTCCTCTCTGTCCCTAGGTATTATGTTGCTGCCACCATTCATGGGTGCTAAACCCATCTCAGCCCTTTGCCTTTCTATGGACAGTATCCTGTCCTCCAGGGGTATTCTGAGGGCCGATCTTTCAAGAAGAACCTCCTCCTCGGAGAGTTCTTCAGCGCACCATGAGCGAACTGAGCCATCCTCGCTAGAGGCAGGTGATCATGGCACATTAGCACATTGGGTCGGTTGCCGGGTACAGGATCCACAACCTCTCCTTTGAGTGGGGGAAGATCTAGTGTTGTGTGCTTCCTGCATGGCCCATTGTAGTTTTCCCCCATGTTAGCCTAATTGTGCATGTTGTAGGCTTCATTTTCCTTTGCATACGTTACTATATAAACACACTTGCTTTGTGCCACATTGTATTTTCACACGAACCTGCATATGTTTCTTGTTCTATTCTTTTCCTGGGATTTAGTCTGAACACCAACAGCAACAATGCCTCTTGTTATTCCCTCTGGTCAGAGACAAGCACTTAGACATAACACGAGAATGCAGCCGTTGTTTGTGAGCACACGTCTTGTATAACTGAGCACAGAAGTTCAAAGACAACACACATTGAGCAAAGGTTCCGAGGCAAGATTACTGTCAGCTGAGAAGTAGAACGACCATTTATGTAAGCTAAGGTATGGGGTCTGCCACTAATCTCGGAGATCTTTGATATATAATCATTTACCTTCAGTAGAAAGGGAGGGGGTTTAGGCTAATCTGTCTTATAACTTGACAGGGCTTTTATGGTATATGGTTTATTAACCCTGCTAACAGTATTTTTGGTATGCAATTGTTTTCTAATTCTGGTGCGAATACTGCATTTGAGAGCACAAACGTTTATATAAATATCCTAAACTTTCTTTGTGTCTCTCGTTTATCTTATTGTGAACAGATACAAGTGAGCGGGTGAAAGGGTGTGTCCTGTTACTGCTATCCCTGAGAGGGTCTAAAATGTTGTATTCTGAGGGTGCCAACTCACTTGTTTCTCTGGAAAGGTTAGGACGGCAAGTGAGGCACTATAGCTAGTCGGGCTCATAGATACTTTGGTGGTATGGTGACTCAGTCCCTACATGCCGATGTTCTATGGCCCCAACCATAGCTCTGCTCCTGAGCGAAATCCCTGTAGCACTGGATCGTCCTCTTCACTCACTCCACCCTGATCTTCGGAGTCGGTGGCCTCATCCGCAGGATGGGCCAGCTCATACTCTGCCAACAGCTTCTGAAGAGTGGTAGTGGTAGGGTGTGAGGCAGCTTTTATTTTGTGACCTTTACAGAGGGTCCTTAACTGTGGGTATTTAAGTTGCAGATAAGGGGTAATGTTGGGACGTTTTTGGAGCTAGAAAAAATCCTAACACAAGTTTTTCAGTCCTAACTACAGTAAGTTTAAAATTCTAAACAGTTTTAAACTTCAGGTACTTAACAAAGAACCTAACAGTTAATTTTATGAATTTAGAAAAAATCAATTAATCGAAAAAAATGCAATTTTAACTAAAGGCAATTTGGGGATTTTACTCATGTAGTAATTTATCCACCAAGTGGTATCAGCAAGAGCAAAGCTGAAGATCCCACCACTGATCCACCAATGGAGGAAGATGGCTCTCTATATAGTGTTCTAAGAAGAAGTACACTATGTAGAGAACCCAGTGGATCCCCAATTGGCTTACAGAGGCTTAAGTAGATAATACTAACACTCTCTTTTGTGGTGGTGTGGGCGAACAGTTAGGCTTATCAGAGGGTTGTGCTAAGCATCTGTTGTACTCACAGAGACAATAAATGACACACACACTCAAGTATAAATCCGAGACCAAATTAGAAAAATAACACTTACTTTTATATATTTTGTAAAACCAAGAACTTTGTTCAAAAGAAAGTACAGGAAATTATATTGTAGTCTGCTGACCGGGAGTTATCGTGTAGCCTTCTGACAGGCAGTTCTCGTGTAGCCTACTGACAGGCAGTTATCGTTTAGCCTGCTGACATGCAGTTACCGTGTAGCCTGCTGACAGGCAGTTATCATGTAGCCTGCTGACAGGGAGTTCTCGTGTACCCTGCTGACAGGCAGTTATCGTAAAGCTTGCTGACAGGCAGTTATTGTGTAGCCTGCGGACAGGCAGTTATTGTGTAGCTTGCTGACACGCAGCTATTGTGCAGGCTGCTGACATGCAATTCTTGTGTAACTTGCTGCCAGGCAGTTATCCTGTAGCCTGCTGACAGGGAGTTCTTGTGTATCCTGCTGACAAGCAGTTCTCATGTAGCCTGCTGACAAGTATTTCTTGTGTAGCTTGCTGACAGTTATCGTGTAGGCTGCTGACAGGCAGTTCTTGTGTAGCCTGCTGATGGGCAGTTATTGTGTAGCTTGCTGACAGGCAGTTATTTTGCAGCCTGCTGACATGTAATTCTTGTGTAGCCTGCTGACAGGCAGTTATCCTGTAGCCTGCTGACAGGGAGTTCTCGTGTATCCTGCTGACAAGCAGGTCTCATGTAGCCTGCTGACAAGTAGTTATTGTGTAGCCTGCTGACAGGCAGTTCTTGTGTAGCCTACTGACACGTAGTTCTCGTGTAGCTTGCTAACAGGGAGATCTCATTTAGCCTGCTGACAAGGAATTATCGTGTAGCCTGTTGATAGGCAGTTATTGTGTACCCTGCTGACAGACCGTTATCGTATAGCTTGCTGACAGGCAGTTATTGTGTAGCCTGCTGACAGGCAGTTATCGTAAAGCTTGCTGACAGGCAGTTATTGTGTAAGCTGCCAACAGGCAGTTATTGTGTAGCCTGCGGACAGGCAGTTATTGTGTAGCTTGCTGACACGCAGTTATTGTGCAGGCTGCTGACATGCAATTCTTGTGTAACTTGCTGACAGGCAGTTATCCTGTAGCCTGCTGACAGGGTGTTCTTGTGTATCCTGCTGACAAGCAGTTCTCATGTAGCCTGCTGACAAGTATTTCTTGTGTAGCCTGCTGACAGACATTTCTTGGGTGGCCTGCTGACAGGCAGTTCTTGTGTAGCCTGCTGACAGGCAGTTATCGTATAGCCTGCTGACAGGCAGTTCTTGTGTAGCCTACTGACACGTAGTTCTCGTGTAGCCTGCTAACAGGGAGATCTCATTTAGCCTGCTGACAAGGAATTATCGTGTAGCCTGTTGATAGGCAGTTATTGCGTACCCTGCTGACAGACAGTTATCGTATAGCTTGCTGACAGGCAGTTATTGTGTAGCCTGCTGACAGGCAGTTATCGCGTAGCCTGTGGACAGGCAGTTATTGTGTAGCTTGCTGACACGCAGTTATTTTACAGCCTTCTGACATGCAATTCTTATGTAGTCTGCTGACAGGCAGTTATCCTGTAGCCTGTTGCCAAGGAGTTCTCGTGTATCCTGCTGACAAGAAGTTCTTATGTAGCCTGCTGACAAATAGTTCTTGTGTAGCCTGCTGACAGACAGTTCTTGTGCAGCCTGCTGACATGCAGTTGTTGTGTAGCCTACTGACAGGGAGTTCTTGTGCAGCCTGCTTACAGGCAGTTCTCATGTAGCCTGCTGACAGGCAGTTATAATGTATCTTGCAGACAGGCAGTTATCGTGTAGCCTACTAACAGGCAGTTCTCGTATAGCCTGCTGACAAACCATTATCGTATAGCTTGCTGACAGGCAGTTATTGTTTAGCTTGCTGACAGGCAGTTATTGTGCTGCTTGCTGAAATGTAATTCTTGTGTAGCCTGGTGAGAGGCAGTTATCCTGTAGCCTGCTGACAGGGAGTTCTCGTGTATCCTGCTGACAGACAGTTATCATGTAGCTTACAGAGAGGCAGTAATCGTGTAGCCTGCTGACAGGCAGTTTTCATGTAGCCTTCTGACAGGCAGTTCATATGTAGCCTGCTGACAGGGAGTTCTGTAGCCTGCTGACAGGTAGTTCTTGTGTACCCTGCTGACAAGCAGTCATCCTGTAGCCTGCTGACAGGCAGTTCTCGTGTAGCCTGCTGACATTGGCACTATCGTGTAGCCTGTTGACGTGATGTTATGGTGTAGTTTGCTGACAGGCAGTTGTCGTGTAGCCTGCTGCTGACAGGCAGTTCTCATATAGCCTAATGATAGGGAGTTGTTTAGCTTGCTGACAGCCAGTTATTGTGTAGCTTGCTGACAGGCAGTTCTCATGTAGCCTGCTGACAGGCAGTTATCATGTAGCTTGCAGACAGGCAGTTATCGTGTAGCCTGCTGACAGGCAGTTCTCATGTAGCCTTCTCACAGGCAGTTCATGTGTATCCTGCTGACAGGCAGTTATTGTGTAGCATGCTGACAGGCAGTTCTTGTGTAGCCTGCTGACAGGCAGTTCTTGTGTACCCTGCTGACAGGCAGTTATCGTGTAGCCTGCTTACAGACAGTTCTCGTGTAGCCTGCTGACAGGGAGTTATCGTGTAGCGTACTGACATGATGTTATGGTGTAGTTAGCTGACAGGCAGTTATCGTGCAGCTTAATGACAGGGAGTTGTGTAGCATGCTGACAAGCAGTTCTCATGTAGCCTTCTGACAGGCAGATCATGTGTACCCTGCTGACAGGGAGTTCTGTAGCCTGCTGACAGGTAGTTCTTGTGTACCCTTCCGACAAGCAGTTATCCTGTAGCCTGCTGACAGGCAGTTCTTGTGTAGCCTGCTGACATGGAACTATCGTGTAGCCTGTTGACGTGATGTTATGGTGTAGTTTGCTGACAGGCAGTTTTCGTGTAGCCTGCTGCTGACAGGCAGTTCTCATATAGCCTAATGATAGGGAGTTGTTTAGCTTGCTGACAGCCAGTTATTGTGTAGCTTGCTGACAGGCAGTTCTCATGTAGCCTGCTGACAGGCAGTTATCATGTAGCCTGCAGACAGGCAGTTATCGTGTAGCCTGCTAACAGGCAGTTCTCATGTAGCCTTCTGACAGGCAGTTCATGTGTATCCTGCTGACAGGCAGTTATCGTGTAGCATGCTGACAGGCAGTACTCGTGTAGCCTGCTGACAGGCAGTTCTTGTGTACCCTGCTGACAGGCAGTTATCGTGTAGCCTGCTTACAGGCAGTTCTCATGTAGCCTGCTGACAGGGAGTTATCGTGTAGCGTACTGACATGATGTTATGGTGTAGTTAGCTGACAGGCAGTTATCGTGCAGCTTAATGACAGGGAGTTGTGTAGCATGCTGACAGGCAGTTCTCATGTAGCCTGCTGACACACAGTTAAGGTGTAGCCTGCTGAGAGGCATTTCTTGTGTAGCCTGATGAAAGGCAGTTATCAGGTAGCCTGCTGACAGGCAGTTATTGTGTAGCCTGCAAACAGGCAGTTCTTGTGTAGCCTGCTGACAGGGCGTTCTTGTGTATCCTGCTGACAAGCAGTACTTATGTTGCCTGCTGACAAGTAGTTCTTGTCTAGCCTGCTGACAGACACGTATCATGTAGCCTGCTGACAAACAGTTCTTGTGTAGCCTGCTGATAGGAAGTTCTTGTGTAGCCTGCTGACAGGCAGTTCTTGTGTAGCCTGCTGACAGGGAGTTCTTGTGTAGCCTGCTGACAGGGAGTTCTCATTTAGCCTGCTGACAGGCAGTTATCGTGTAGCCTGCTGATAGGCAGTTATCCTTTAGCTTGCTGGCAGACAGTTATCGTGTAGCATGCTGACAGGCAGTTCTTGTGTAGCCTGCTGACATGCAGTTATCGTGTAGCCTGCTGACAGGAATTGTTGTGTATCCTGCTGACAAGCAGTTTTAACCCCTTCGATGCGCGTGAAGAGCTCAGCTCGTCATGCTGCGCGGTAGGGCTGTGCGCATGACGAGCTGAGCTCGTCACGACCACACCCGCGATCGGAATGTCCAGCACACGAGCGGAATTCCGATCGCGGTCAAGGGTTAATGTAGCTTGCTGACGAATAGTTCTTGTGTAGCCTGCTGACAGACACGTATCGTGTAGCCTGCTGACAAACAGTTCTTGTGTAACCTGCTGTCAGGCAGTTCTTGTGTAACCCTGCTGACAGGCAGTTATTGTGTAGACTGCTGACAGGCAGTTCTTGTGTAGCCTGCTGACAGGCAGTTATTGTTTAGCTTGCTGACAGGCAGTTATTGTGCAGCCTGCTGAAATGTAATTCTTGTGTAGCCTGGTGACAGGCAATTATCCTGTAGCCTGCTGACAGGGAGTTCTTGTGTATCCTGCTGACAGACAGTTATCATGTAGCTTACAGAGAGGCAGTAATCGTGTAGCCTGCTGACAGGCAGTTCTCATGTAGCCTTCTGACAGGCAGTTCATATGTAGCCTGCTGACAGGGAGTTCTGTAGCCTGCTGACAGGTAGTTCTTGTGTACCCTTCCGACAAGCAGTTATCCTGTAGCCTGCTGACAGGCAGTTCTCGTGTAGCCTGCTGACATGGAACTATTGTGTAGCCTGTTGACGTGATGTTATGGTGTAGTTTGCTGACAGGCAGTTTTCGTGTAGCCTGCTGCTGATAGGCAGTTCTCATATAGCCTAATGATAGGGAGTTGTTTAGCTTGCTGACAGCCAGTTATTGTGTAGCTTGCTGACAGGCAGTTCTCATGTAGCCTGCTGACAGGCAGTTCTCATGTAGCCTGCTGACAGGCAGTTATCATGTAGCTTGCAGACAGGCAGTTATCCTGTAGCCTGCTGACAGGCAGTTCTCATGTAGCCTTCTGACAGGCAGTTCATGTGTATCCTGCTGACAGGCAGTTATCGTGTAGCATGCTGACAGGCAGTTCTTGTGTAGCCTGCTGACAGGCAGTTCTTGTGTAGCGTGCTGACAGGCAGTTCTCGTGTAGCCTGCTGACAGGCAGTTCTCGTGTAGCCTGCTTACAGGCAGTTCTCGTGTAGCCTGCTGACAGGGAGTTATCGTGTAGCGTACTGACATGATGTTATGGTGTAGTTAGCTGACAGGCAGTTATCGTGCAGCTTAATGACAGGGAGTTGTAAAGCATGCTGACAGGCAGTTCTCATGTAGCCTTCTGACAGGCAGTTCATGTGTAGCCTGCTGACAGGGAGTTCTGTAACCTGCTGACAGGTAGTTCTTGTGTACCCTTCCGACAAGCAGTTATCCTGTAGCCTGCTGACAGTCAGTTCTCGTGTAGCCTGCTGACATGGAACTATTGTGTAGCCTGTTGACGTGATGTTATGGTGTAGTTTGCTGACAGGCAGTTTTCGTGTAGCCTGCTGCTGACAGGCAGTTCTCATATAGCCTAATGATAGGGAGTTGTTTAGCTTGCTGACAGCCAGTTATTGTGTAGCTTGCTGACAGGCAGTTGTTGTGTAGCCTACTGACAGGGAGTTCTTGTGCAGCCTGCTTACAGGCAGTTCTCATGTAGCCTGCTGACAGGCACTTATAATGTATCTTGCAGACAGGCCGTTATCGTGTAGCCTACTAACAGGCAGTTCTCGTATAGCCTGCTGACAAACCATTATCGTATAGCTTGCTGACAGGCAGTTATTGTTTAGCTTGCTGACAGGCAGTTATTGTGCAGCCTGCTGAAATGTAATTCTTGTGTAGCCTGGTGAGAGGCAGTTATCCTGTAGCCTGCTGACAGGGAGTTCTCGTGTATCCTGCTGACAGACAGTTATCATGTAGCTTACAGAGAGGCAGTAATCGTGTAGCCTGCTGACAGGCAGTTTTCATGTAGCCTTCTGACAGGCAGTTCATATGTAGCCTGCTGACAGGGAGTTCTGTAGCCTGCTGACAGGTAGTTCTTGTGTACCCTTCTGACAAGCAGTTATCCTGTAGCCTGCTGACAGGCAGTTCTCGTGTAGCCTGCTGACATTGGAACTATCGTGTAGCCTGTTGACGTGATGTTATGGTGTAGTTTGCTGACAGGCAGTTTTCGTGTAGCCTGCTGCTGACAGGCAGTTCTCATATAGCCTAATGATAGGGAGTTGTTTAGCTTGCTGACAGCCAGTTATTGTGCAGCTTGCTGACAGGCAGTTCTCATGTAGCCTGCTGACAGGCAGTTATCATGTAGCTTGCAGACAGGCAGTTATCGTGTAGCCTGCTGACAGGCAGTTCTCATGTAGCCTTCTCACAGGCAGTTCATGTGTATCCTGCTGACAGGCAGTTATTGTGTAGCATGCTGACAGGCAGTTCTTGTGTAGCCTGCTGACAGGCAGTTCTCGTGTACCCTGCTGACAGGCAGTTCTCGTGTACCCTGCTGACAGGCAGTTATCGTGTAGCCTGCTTACAGACAGTTCTCGTGTAGCCTGCTGACAGGGAGTTATCGTGTACCGTACTGACATGATGTTATGGTGTAGTTAGCTGACAGGCAGTTATCGTGCAGCTTAATGACAGGGAGTTGTGTAGCATGCTGACAGGTAGTTCTTGTGTACCCTTCCGACAAGCAGTTATCCTGTAGCCTGCTGACACGCAGTTCTTGTGTAGCCTGCTGACATGGAACTATCGTGTAGCCTGTTGACGTGATGTTATGGTGTAGTTTGCTGACAGGCAGTTTTCGTGTAGCCTGCTGCTGACAGGCAGTTCTCATATATCCTAATGATAGGGAGTTGTTTAGCTTGCTGACAGCCAGTTATTGTGTAGCTTGCTGACAGGCAGTTCTCATGTAGCCTGCTGACAGGCAGTTATCATGTAGCCTGCAGACAGGCAGTTATCGTGTAGCCTGCTAACAGGCAGTTCTCATGTAGCCTTGTGACAGGCAGTTCATGTGTATCCTGCTGACAGGCTGTTATCGTGTAGCATGCTGACAGGCAGTTCTCGTGTAGCCTGCTGACAGGCAGTTCTCATGTACCCTGCTGACAGGCAGTTATCGTGTAGCCTGCTTACAGGCAGTTCTCATGTAGCCTGCTGACAGGGAGTTATCGTGTAGCGTACTGACATGATGTTATGGTGTAGTTAGCTGACAGGCAGTTATCGTGCAGCTTAATGACAGGGAGTTGTGTAGCATGCTGACAGGCAGTTCTCATGTAGCCTGCTGACACACAGTTAAGGTGTAGCCTGCTGAGAGGCATTTCTTGTGTAGCCTGATGAAAGGCAGTTATCAGGTAGCCTGCTGATAGGCAGTTATTGTGTAGCCTGCTAACAGGTAGTTCTTGTGTAGCCTGCTGACAGGGCGTTCTTGTGTATCCTGCTGACAAGCAGTACTTATGTTGCCTGCTGACAAGTAGTTCTTGTCTAGCCTGCTGACAGACACGTATCGTGTAGCCTGCTGACAAACAGTTCTTGTGTAGCCTGCTGATAGGCAGTTCTTGTGTAGCCTGCTGACAGGCAGTTCTTGTGTAGCCTGCTGACAGGGAGTTCTTGTGTAGCCTGCTGACAGGGAGTTCTCATTTAGCCTGCTGACAGGCAGTTATCGTGTAGCCTGCTGATAGGCAGTTATCCTTTAGCTTGCTGGCAGACAGTTATCGTGTAGCATGCTGACAGGCAGTTCTTGTGTAGCCTGCTGACATGCAGTTATTGTGTAGCCTGCTGACAGGAATTGTTGTGTATCCTGCTGACAAGCAGTTTTAATGTAGCTTGCTGACGAATAGTTCTTGTGTAGCCTGCTGACAGACACGTATCGTGTAGCCTGCTGACAAACGGTTCTTGTGTAGCCTGCTGTCAGGCAGTTCTTGTGTAACCCTGCTGACAGGCAGTTATTGTGTAGACTGCTGACAGGCAGTTCTTGTGTAGCCTGCTGACAGGCAGTTATTGTTTAGCTTGCTGACAGGCAGTTATTGTGCAGCCTGCTGAAATGTAATTCTTGTGTAGCCTGGTGACAGGCAATTATCCTGTAGCCTGCTGACAGGGAGTTCTCGTGTATCCTGCTGACAGACAGTTATCATGTAGCTTACAGAGAGGCAGTAATCGTGTAGCCTGCTGACAGGCAGTTCTCATGTAGCCTTCTGACAGGCAGTTCATATGTAGCCTGCTGACAGGGAGTTCTGTAGCCTGCTGACAGGTAGTTCTTGTGTACCCTTCCGACAAGCAGTTATCCTGTAGCCTGCTGACAGGCAGTTCTCGTGTAGCCTGCTGACATGGAACTATTGTGTAGCCTGTTGACGTGATGTTATGGTGTAGTTTGCTGACAGGCAATTTTCGTGTAGCCTGCTGCTGACAGGCAGTTCTCATATAGCCTAATGATAGGGAGTTGTTTAGCTTGCTGACAGACAGTTATTGTGTAGCTTGCTGACAGGCAGTTCTCATGTAGCCTGCTGACAGGCAGTTCTCATGTAGCCTGCTGACAGGCAGTTATCATGTAGCTTGCAGACAGGCAGTTATCGTGTAGCCTGCTGACAGGCAGTTCTCATGTAGCCTTCTGACAGGCAGTTCATGTGTATCCTGCTGACAGGCAGTTATCGTGTAGCATGCTGACAGGCAGTTCTTGTGTAGCCTGCTGACAGGCAGTTCTTGTGTAAGCGTGCTGACAGGCAGTTCTCGTGTAGCCTGCTGACAGGCAGTTCTCGGTGTAGCCTGCTTACAGGCAGTTCTCGTGTAGCCTGCTGACAGGGAGTTATCGTGTAGCGTACTGACATGATGTTATGGTGTAGTTAGCTGACAGGCAGTTATCGTGCAGCTTAATGACAGGGAGTTGAATAGCATGCTGACAGGCAGTTCTCATGTAGCTTACAGAGAGGCAGTAATCGTGTAGCCTGCTGACAGGCAGTTCTCATGTAGCCTTCTGACAGGCAGTTCATATGTAGCCTGCTGACAGGGAGTTCTGTAGCCTGCTGACAGGTAGTTCTTGTGTACCCTTCCGACAAGCAGTTATCCTGTAGCCTGCTGACAGTCAGTTCTCGTGTAGCCTGCTGACATGGAACTATCGTGTAGCCTGTTGACGTGATGTTATGGTGTAGTTTGCTGACAGGCAGTTTTCGTGTAGCCTGCTGCTGACAGGCAGTTCTCATATAGCCTAATGATAGGGAGTTGTTTAGCTTGCTGACAGCCAGTTATTGTGTAGTTTGCTGACAGGCAGTTCTCATGTAGCCTGCTGACAGGCAATTATCATGTAGCTTGCAGACAGGCAGTTATCGTGTAGCCTGCTGACAGGCAGTTCTCATGTAGCCTTCTGACAGGCAGTTCATGTGTATCCTGCTGACAGGCAGTTATCGTGTAGCATGCTGACAGGCAGTTCTTGTGTAGCCTGCTGACAGCCAGTTCTCGTGTACCCTGCTGACAGGCAGTTATCGTGTAGCCTGCTTACAGGCAGTTCTCATGTAGCCTGCTGACAGGGAGTTATCGTGTAGCGTACTGACATGATGTTATGGTGTAGTTAGCTGACAGGCAGTTATCGTGCAGCTTAATGACAGGGAGTTGTGTAGCATGCTGACAGGCAGTTCTCATGTAGCCTGCTGACACACAGTTAAGGTGTAGCCTGCTGAGAGGCATTTCTTGTGTAGCCTGATGAAAGGCAGTTATCAGGTAGCCTGCTGACAGGCAGTTATTGTGTAGCCTGCTAACAGGCAGTTCTTGTGTAGCCTACTGACAGGGAGTTCTTGTGTATCCTGCTGACAAGCAGTACTTATGTTGCCTTCTGACAAACAGTTCTTGTGTAGCCTGCTGATAGGCAGTTCTTGTGTAGCCTGCTGAAAGGCAGTTATTGTGTAGCCTGCTGACAGGCAGTTATTGTGTAGCCTGCTGACAGGGAGTTCTTGTGTAGCCTGCTGACAGGGAGTTCTCATTTAGCCTGCTGACAGGCAGTTATCGTGTAGCCTGCTGATAGGCAGTTATCCTTTAGCTTGCTGGCAGACAGTTATCGTGTAGCATGCTGACAGGCAGTTCTTGTGTAGCCTGTTGACATGCAGTTATCGTGTAGCCTGCTGACAGGAATTGTTGTGTATCCTGCTGACAAGCAGTTTTAATGTAGCTTGCTGAGGAATAGATCTTGTGTAGCCTGCTGACAGACACGTATTGTGTAGCCTGCTGACAAACAGTTCTTGTGTAGCCTGCTGTCAGGCAGTTCTTGTGTAGCCTGCTGACAGACAGTTATTGTGTAGCCTACTGACAGGGAGTTCTCGTGTAGTCTGCTGACAGGGAGTTCTCATTTAGCCTGCTGATAGGCAGTTATCGTGTAGCCTGCTGATAGGCAGTTATCGTTTAGCTTGCTGGCAGTCAGTTATAGTGTAACATGCTGACAGGCAGTTCTTGCGTAGCCTGCTGGCATGCAGTTATCGTGTAGCCTGCTGGCAGGCAGTTGTCGAGTAGCCTCCTGACAGGCAGTTCCTGTTTAGCATACGGACAGGCAGTTCTCAAACTGCCTGCTGGCAGGCAGTTATTGTTTAGCCTGCTGACAGGGAGTTCTTGTGTAGCTTGCTGACAGACAGTTGTCTTGTAGCCTGCTGACAGGCAGTTACTGTGTAGCCTGCTGACAGAGAGTTATCTTGTAACCTGCTGACAGGCAGTTATCGTGTAGCCTGCTGACAGGCAGTTATCGTGGAGCCTGCTGACAGGCAGTTCTTGTGTAGCCTGCTGATAGGGAGTTCTTCTGTAGACTGCTGACAGGCAGTTATTATTTGCAAGCTACTCAGTGTCAGCCTGCGAGCTACTGCTAGCTCACGATGGAGCCGCTGGAAAACCGATAGTTCATAATTCAGTTGTCAAGAGGAATGGACACCAGTTCATATTAATGAATAAACCTTTCCTGTCAAACACATGTGATATCTGGCACATGGGTAGTTTTGGGGCAGGCGTTCTTAGAGATAGCTGGTGTCTGATCTATAGGGGCAATGACTCATCACCTACGAGCCTATACTGGAAAGAGTAATCCTGAGTATTTCCATCATCTTAATCCATGGTTTCAAAAACACCTTTCTTCCACATCGCATTTTCATGCCTCCACAGAGACTGTCCTTCGGCTCGCCAATCGAGTCTTTGGGAACACCGCACTAATTTCCAACAACCATCTTCAAAAGGTATGCTGTGAAATAAAATAAAATAAACTGACGGTCTCTTTTCTACGCCTTTGACACATGTAAAACTTCTCTTTTTACCAGGCAGTAGGTGCCCTGACATAGTGTGTGGTGTGTCCTCATCCAGCCATTCATTATAGGGTGAGCTGCACTTCTGCAAGGGCATCAGCCACGTTAGCACTTTAAGGGCCTGGTGGCTGCTTATGCTGGGGCAGCCTCCAAGCTTCACCAGTGGTTGTGTGTGATCCAGCGTATCCCCAGACCACAGACGTCTGCTCTAAAGGATGCATCTCCTGATGCGATATCAGTAAATTAGGAAATGCTACAAGCTTTCATACTGTCTCTGGGTCCTGCCCAGATCCAACATGTAGCAGGGGATTCGGAGCTTGCATTGCCTGGGATGGCCGCCCCCTGGCTGAAGGCGAAGGTTATTTTGCCTGTGAAGGCCGCACTCTGCCTAGAGGAGGAGCTTGCTTTGTCTGTGATGGCCGCCATCTGGCTGGAGGCGGAGCTTACTTTGTCTGTGATGGCCGCCCTCTGGCTGGAGGCGGAGCTTGCTTTGACTATGATGGCCGCCCTCTGGCTGGAGGTGGAGCTTACTTTGTCTGTGATGGCTGCCCTCTGGCTGGAGGCGGAGCTTACTTTGTCTGTGATGGCCGCCCTCTGGCTGGAGGAGGAGCTTGCTTTGACTATGATGGCCGCCCTCTGGCTGGAGGTGGAGCTTACTTTGTCTGTGATGGCTGCCCTCTGGCTGGAGGCGGAGCTTACTTTGTCTGTGATGGCCGCCCTCTGGCTGGAGGCGGAGCTTGCTTTGACTGTGATGGCCGCCCTCTGGCAGACCATCACTATATATATGGAGAGTTCCTTCAGAGACGGATATAATTATTATTCTGAGCGTGGCTTCGTTTCCGCTCATATCTGTCCCTGTCATAGCTTTTTAGGATCTCCATATGAGAGTATTTTGAGTTTGTGTATGAGGTCAGGTTGCTTGGGTTTATTTGAGGTGAGAATGCAGTAGTATGATGAAGCGTGGGGTGTTTGATTGTACATATTTTTTGTAAATAATTGTTGCTCTTCAGATTTTATTTGTTGTCCTTTTTCTGCCACACAGCCATAGATGAAGATCTCACTATAATGTGAAATAAGGCATCTGCTAGTGGTTCTCTAACATATATTGATTGTTCAAATGTTATCATCTTATTCTAACTATGTTAGATATCTAAGTGTATGAATTCATTATTGTTTAATGTGACTATTAGGACAATTGTACATGAGATGTATTTTTATGATTAACTTATGCTTTAAAAATTAATAAAGATATATGTATTTTTTGTATAAATTACTCTAATTGTTTTTTTCCTTGAGCTGGTTGCTAAGTTTGAACCCTTTGAGGTCGCTTTGAAAAGTAATATAGGTCAGATCAGAGGTTTTCTTTCTTGATTGTTGCATTCCCCCTCCTCTTGGACCTAGCAGTATTTGGGGGTACCTTCTCTTTTATGGCACCCTCTGGCAGGAGGCAGAGCTTGCTTTGACTGTGATGGCCACCCTCTGGCTGGAGGCGGAGCTTACTTTGTCTGTGATGGCCGCCCTCTGGCTGGAGGCGGAGCTTGCATTGACTGTGATGGCTGCCCTCTGGCAGGAGGCAGAGCTTGCTTTGACTGTGATGGCCGCCTGCTGGCTGGAGGCGGAGCTTACTTTGTCTGTGATGGCTGCCCTCTGCTGGAGGCGGAGCTTGCTCTTGCCCACAGGGCTGCTCTCTGATTGAGCTCTTGTAGCCCTGTGAGGCATCTAAAGGGTGATTTATAGCAGATAGGGCACTCCATCCGAAACATTACTGAGTATCCTGTCTGCAAAAGTGACGCTCCGGCCACCCTATTTAAGGTCAGAAGGATCATCAGTTGTCTGTCGACGGAGCCCCACTGGCTCCATTGATGTAAAGCTTCCTCTAATGGTCTAAGGGAGTAGGGTCCATCGGAAGATGAGCATAACTTCGCCTGCCTGCCCAAACAATCACCCCTCCACATCCAGAAAAAATCTCCCTTGGTATTGGGATCCCACTTTAGGAGTTTGCTTTTGTAAACCAAAAGGTTGTGAAACTTTGCTGGAACTTCTTCACAAAAGTTTGAGTACCTTGAGAGGAACCGTATTTTTAAATCTCTTTGCACTATCTACAAAGCACTCCAGAACACTGGCCCCATTTTTTAAGGCGCCTGTTCTATTGGTACATTCCAAAAGGCATCTACGCTCCGAAGGAGCTAAACTTCTAGCAACTCCGAGAGTTTTTAAAGCCACATGGGGTGGCAGTAGTTTTAGGGCAGCTGCCCCAAACTCTGGAACGAACTCCCCTTTGCCATCAGATCCCTTCCAACTCTACTTGCATTCAGGAAGGCCTTGAAAACATGGCTATTTGATAAATAGTCATCTTTATCTTTACAGAAACTGGCATAGTCCACGGGCCAGCGCCAAGACACCCTCGGGTAATCGTGCACTTAACAAATTTATTAACATAACCGTTATGACGGTGGTTCCGGTGTTCGTAAATAGATCACCGCAGGCTAGCAGTGATCCCTCAAGTTGGCCAACGGTAGTCAATCAGGGTGGCAGACGTAATGATGGACAGACTATCATCCGTCAAACCCTGGATTTGGCCCTAGCTCCTACAGACAGCCTCTGAAGGAAGGAAGTCTGCACCTGCTTGTAGGCGATCTACTGAGAGGCGGTTGAAGTCCAGCGAGCGACGAATGAAGGAATATGAATGAGAGGAGCCAAGGAATACGGAGAAATCTCCAAGGTTTGTGTCTGGAAGTGTGCTGACAAAGCAGCAGTGCGTCCACCCCAAGCAGTGAGTGGATGATGGAATAGAGACATGGTGCCCGTGAACAGGCAGGGATGGTCACCGAGAGGCAGAGTTACTTACAGTTCACACAATGCAGCTCAGTGCAGCCAATCAAGTTACTGCGCTTTGTTGCGTGAATGGGAGAGAGCTGCACAGACCCATATCTACTAAGACACGGCACTCTTCACCTCTCTCCCTGTGCTATCACACTGTGGGCTGCCAGGGCCGGACTGGCCGTAGCGGGCACTGGGCGTTTCCCCTGTGGGCCGCCAGCTTGGGGGCCGGTTTTGGGCCACTGGCAGTCTGTTTTTGTTACCGGGGGCCGGCAATATCGGCCCCCAGTAACAAAATCGGCTGAAACAGGCCCTGGCAAACAGCTCGGCCGCACCCCCACCCTCCCCCCCACGGGGGCCGGCCAAGCAGTCTGCCAGGGCCGGTTTCGGTTCCCAGTCCGGCCCTGTGTGCTGCTTAATGCCAATGCAGGCTCCCTTGCACCATACACCTGCCAGAAACCCATTTGCAAATTCCTCCACACATATGAAAGGTAACTTCGGTTTACTTCTATGAATGCGCCCCAATGTCACAACGGATCTGGAAGCAAGAGCCTACACTTGGATGAGAACTCAAAGCCTATACTTTTAAAATGATTGTTCACCTCTTATACTGTTTTGGTTTACCTAGTTGAAGTGTGTACATATGCACTTAGGCATGTATGTGGTATTTCTATAGCGCACACCCAGCCAAAGGTAGCGGAGCACGGTAAGGGTCAAAGACAAGCATGACGTCAACAAGTGATAGGAGAGGTAGGTTGTTTGTGCACTGACAATGTATTGTGATGCTTGCTCTTCAAAGAGGTGCGGTATGTTCAGCCTGTTTTCACAGTATTGAATTCAGGAAATGGAAAATGCTCAAAAAACAAGTTCAGGTGGCTCAGAAATTCAAAATGTTTACACAGAAACTATAAATCACTACTCAGCATTGTTCCTTCTTGCTTATGTCAACTCTTTTTATTGTGCAGTGGGTCATGTGATATTTTTGAAGAGGTATTCGCAACTATGACTGTCAGGACAACGTGTCTCCAATTTTCTTTTGAATAAAGCACACTTAATGTTGAAGTGCTGAGCTCTCTGAAACAAGCTTGTTTGTATTTCTTGCCCACAGGGCAGCAGTGGGTGTAGGGGACACAGGAAGGTTACCATTTTCTATTCTAACTCCAGTTCTAGAATATCTGCGGAAAGAGCAACTTTCTCCCAAATTTTCCAGGAGGTTTAATTAGTATTGGAACACCAGCCCTGGAATATTTTGGAGAACAAACAGGGCAGACTGTCCATCTATCCCAGTAGGCGCTTCTCTGGTGGGTTGGAGCCATGTAAGGTGTTTTTAAGCCTCATGGCCACTGCGTCTATCGCTCTCTCCAGCCCTCGGGGGTGGACAGTAGCAGGTACCGCGGGGATACCAGGGAGAGAGGAAAATGTGTTTTACCTTTTTGACTCTCTTAAACACTTCTGTTAAGAATTTTAATAATGTGACATTTAACCTTAAATGTTAATTATTTCCTGAATTAGAAAAATTAAAACACCTTTGTATTCCGACTGCATTAAATACATTTAAAAGGAGCTTTCCCTCACTTTGCTGCTGTCAAATCTCATAGTTTTTAGGTCTCGTGCCTAGCGTTGCAGTGCGCAGCCCTGCTCGCACAGCGCTGCTCGCACAGCGCGAGACCTCTAGAAAGGGCTTCAGAAAGCTACCCACACGCTCGTGCATGTGGTTTTGCTTTCCAAAGCCCACATTGGCTGTAGCGTGTTTTTTTTTTTTTTAAACGGCACACGATTGGGCAAAGGCGGGCGCATGTCCCGCCTTTGCTCCTCCCATTCCCGTCGGTGGCCAGCACGCGCAGCAGCACGCGTTCGTCTCGCTGCCGCGCTCCCTCCCCCGCTCCTCTGTGGTGCGCGCGCACCACTGGTTTCCCCTCCCTCCTCTCTCGCAGGCGTCTCGCGCCCCCTCCTTTGCAATCGCCAGCGCACTCGCACCGCTTCGCGCCGTTATCGTTCTTCCCTTCCGAAGGCTGGCCCAGCGCCCCCGCCAGCTCGCGCGCTCCTTCTCTCCCGTCTCGCGCTCCCTCCTCACGTGTTCTCCTTGTCTCCCCGGCCGGAGGTGGGGGGAAGGCAATCCTCTCCCTCACATGACCCGAGTGTTTGTCCCCGTGATCAGCAGCGCCGATACCCCGTGTCCCTGCGGCCCGAGGAGGGAGAGGGAGGCCCGTCTGCCACCCGCGTGACTACTACAGCCTGACAGCAACCAGGAAATAAGAGGCGCCCGACCGCGGCGGGCCCAGCGCCCTCCCGCGCTGCCCCTTACAGAAATTTCCACCGCCCCATCCCCACCCCCATGGACATGCTGGATCCAGGCCTGGACACCAACTCCAGGTGAGTGCGGGGGAGGGCCCACTGACAGCCGCGGGCAGAGGGAGGAGGCTGACTTTGTGAATAGCAAGCCGTGGGAGCTCTGTTTGTGTAGCGTAAGACAAGGGGGATCAGCAGTGTGTATGTATATGTGTATAATATTTATTATTCTCGCTTATGACGTGTCGGTGTCATATATTGGAGTGTATAGCGTGTAAATGCCTAGAGGTGAATAGTTTTGTGTGCACTCTCACAATATTAGTGTACTATGTGTATTCTATTGGTTAGTAAATGTATGTTCTATTATATGTACTCTATACACACACGAAAGTTATTCGTACACAGGCATGCACAATCTGTATATATGAACTAAAATAATATTTCCCCAAGTGGTTTTTACAGTAGTGAGAAATGCAAAACAAATACGCAACAATGTTTATGGTAAGTATTCTGAGAAACAATTTCACTGTTGGTGTCCAGCGATATGCCTGTTTGCTCCTTTCATGAGCGCAGTTTGGTTCTTTCCCTACATTGAAGAGGAACGAGTGGGCTCGCCTCAGAGGGAGGCAGTGAGTGCTGACAGTTCCGTGCCGTCCGATCCAATCTCAAACTTAACTTTGTTTCAGCTTTACAGTTGTTGTAAACCCTAAATTACCATTAAAACAATGCATACGCTACACGAAATGCATGCAGCAAATTTAAAAAGTGAACATTCATACACACCTGTCCAACGTTGCAGGCTAGTTAGTACAAGATTTATATGGTATACAATATCTTATTATGTATGTAAGGCAGGTCGGAAATATGGAATGAATCTTTATTTTGGAATTTGCTGCAGGTATTTTGTGTTGCTTGATAGGATTTCCATTTACATTTTTAGTGGTACTTTATATGTGTTTTATATAATTAGGCTTAAAACAGTAATTTGAAACAATACAGTTGAGATATGAGTACAATGGTAATAGAATCAATACAAATGTCTGAAATTGATTATTACTATTATTCATTCTTGGTAGAGCGCATGGTTACCCTTAGGCATCCCAGCGCTGTTGCAACCAATGGCAGAGTACAGTCTCAAGGCAGGTTCTGGAAGAGCCATATTTTTAGATGTTTCCTAAATGAGAGATGATGGGTCATTGGTCGGAGCTGGATCGGGAGCGTGTTCCATAGACTTGTCGCATTGTATGAGAAGGGAACGGCCTCCGGCTCGTGCTCTCTGGACTTTAGGTATTGTTGCCTGGAATAAATTAGCCGATCTCAGATTGCGAGAAGGGCGATGAAATGTCATCAGAACGAGATTGATTTTTGGACCCGTACCCCATAGGGTTTTATGCGCTATGCATAGTGATTTGAACATTATGCGTTCTTTGATTGGTAGCCAGTGCAGTGCTCCCATCGCCGGTTTAGCTGACTGTGCTCTGGGGATATTGTGTAGCAGCCTAGCTGCGCAATTCTGCACGACCTGCAATTTCCTAGTGGTGGTCTTCGGGGTACCCAGGTAGAGAGAGTTACTGTAGTCCAACCGGGACAACACCAGTGCTTGTACCATGATCCTGCGCGCAGTTACAGGAAGCAGTGGCAAAAGTTTCCGCATTTGCCTGATAATCCCATAGCAAGTAGCTGCTACTTGTACTGCTTGGTGGTCCAACTTTAATGACCTGTCTAGCCAAACTCCTAAGCTTTTGATCCTTTCTTTGGGTTTTGGAGGTGAGCCCAAACAATTGGGCCATTTCAATGATGGAGAAATTATAGTGTGACTGCCAAGGATCATTAACTCTGTCTTATCTCCGTTAAGCTTGAGATTCTAATTAAATTACTGTTTTCCAACCTCCACTCCCCAGTTATTTATGTCCCGCTCCCCCATAACAAAAAAATTATAACAAACAAGCATGAGAACAGGCAGGAAGAAGTTGCCAGCAGTGCAAGTACAAAAAACTAGAAGACATTTTTTATGTTACAATCTTTTTTTAATCAGGTTTTTCACTGCACTCAATGCAACATAAATGCACTCCACATAATACCACTCAGTGCCACATAATTACATGCCACATATTCACACTCTACTCAATGCAACATAAATACACTCCACATAATACCACACAGTGCCACATAATTATATGCTACATAATTACACTGCAGTTAATGCAACATACACTCCAAATGCACTCCACATAATACCACTCAGTGTGGCATAGTTACAACCCACATAATTACACTCTACTCAATGCAACAAATACACCCCACATACCACTCAGTACCACATAATTACAAGCCACATAATTACACTCTACTCAATACAACATAAATACACTCCACATATTACCACTCAGTGCCACATAATAACACTCTACTCAATGCAACATAAATGCACTCCACATACCACTCAGTGTGACAGTTACACGCCACATAATTACTCTACTCAATGTAACAAATACACCCCACATACCACTCAGTACCACATAATTACAAGCCACATAATTACACTCTACTCAATGCAACATAAATACACTCCACATATTACCACTCAGTGCCACATAATTACACGCCACATAATAACACTCTACTCAATGCAACATAAATACACTCCATATAATGCCACTCAGTGCCACATAATTACATGCCACATATTCACACTCTACTCAATGCAACATAAATACACTCCACATAATACCACACAGTGCCACATAATTATATGCTACATAATTACACTGCAGTTAATGCAACATACACTCCAAGTACCACTCAGTGCCACATAATTATATGCTACATAATTACACTGCACTCATTGCAACATACACTCAAAATAATACCACTCAGTGCCACATAATTACACGCCACATAATTACACTAAACTGCATACAACATACACTCCCCATAATACCACTCAGTGCCACATAATTACACGCCACATAATTAGTCTACTCAATGCAACATATATACACTCCACATAATACCACTCAGTACCACATAATCACACGTCACAATTACACTCTATTCAATGCAACATAAATACACTCCACATAATACCACTCAGTGCCACATAATTACACACCACATAATTACACTGTACTCAATGCAACATAAATGCACTCCACATAATTATATGCTACATAATTACACTGCACTCAATGCAACATACACTCCAAATAATACCACTCAGTGTGACATAGTTACAAGCCACATAATTACACTCTACTCAATGCAACATAAATACACTCCACATATTACCACTCAGTGCCACATAATTACACACCACATAATAACACTCTACTCAATACAACATAAATACACTCCATATAATACCACTCATTGCCACATAATTACACTCTACTCAATGCAACATAAATAGACTCAACATAATACCACTCAGTACCACATAATTACACGTCACATAATTACACTCTATTCAATGCAACATAAATACACTCCACATAATACCACTGTGGCACATAATTAGATGCCACATAATTCCACTCTACTCAATGCAACATAAATACACTCCACAAAATACCACTCAGTGCGACATAGTTTCACGCCACATAATTACACTCTACTAAATGCAACATAAATACACTCCACATACCACTCAGTAACACATAATTACACGCCACATAATTACTCTCTACTCAATGCAACATAAATACACTCCACATAATACCACTCAGTGCCACATCATTACATGCCACATAATTGCACTGTACTCAATGCAACATAAATACACGCCACATAAATGCACTCTATACCACATACCACCAATCAACATAAATGCACTCCACACCATGACACAATTTCACTAAGCATAATTTCACTCAACACCACAGTTCCAGGCCACACAATTCAACTCCACACATTTTGCATCAGCGCACCACCTAAGCATCACGTCAATCTGGCCTTGGAATCTGGCATCTGTTGATTCTCCCCTAGTGTCCGTCCGCTGCTCGTGTTCTAATTAAATTACTGTTTTCCAACCTCCACTCCCCAGTTATTTATGTCCCGCTCCCCATAACAAAAAAATGTATAACAAACAAGCATGAGAACAGGCAGGAAGAAGTTGCCAGCAGTGCAAGTACAAAAAAACTAGAAGACATTTTTTATGTTAAAATCTTTTTAATCAGGTTTTTCAGTTGTATATAATGTCGTCTTCATTTATATAAAGGTAACAAGAATGCTTAACACTTTTTATTATAACTTTTCAACATAATGCACAGCAGCCACAATGCTCTACAACATAGCCAAAAGTTCTAGCTAAACACATAATTTTAAAAGTCGCTGCTTGTTTGGTTTACTTTTGGCCAGTCACTCTCCAACAGAGCATTTTGGCACTCCGACACAAACTGCTCCCTCCATCCTCCCTTAGTAGGTAACGGACATTGCCATTTACAATGCCAATAGCTCTAACTTAAAAAAATGCGAGACCTATTGCATTTCCAATGCTTGTTATTTTGTTCTCATTGTTTGATGCAAACTTCCTTGAAAACCGTTAGTTGAACAAGACTGTATGCTGCTTATTAAGCTACAGTAAGTTTTCTATAGTAAGCGAGTGAATTAGAGTATAATTGAAACAAATTAACGCAAGATATATGGATAAGAAGGTAAGTCCTCCTTTGGAGTAGAGTCCTTCAGTTGAAAATGAGCTGGTGGAGTTGCCTCTGTCATTATACCCTTGAACTGGCAGTAATTCTGATGGTAGATTCTCCACTGTGGTTCTATCGGGGAGGATCATTACTTTACATGGGAAGAATAGATCAGAGGTTGAGCGATTTATACAATTTATACGAAATCAAAAAATGATATCAACTTGTTTATGGAAGGGGCGTGGCTTGGAGAGCAGAGAAAATGGCGGCGTAAGCTTTCGGCTCCGTCCGTGCGGAACAGAAACGAGATCAAAATACCCATTAAAAACTGATCTCTACACACTAACTAAGCGGGATCAGGAAGCTGAACATATAGACGATCTGCAAGGAAGGCGGAATGTTCCCTACGACTACTCTCCGCACCTACATGATCGGGAAACTCCAGCCCGCATGGCGGTAAGGACAACCTGAAAACAGGAGCTGTCTTAGACGGGATATCAGGCTCTGGACACCCTGAACACCGGCTCCAACATATCTAACAGAACGGCAGGCGTGTCTCTACAATGAACGGAGGGAACAGAGGGCACGCTACCGTGCTATCGGGGACCCAGCCCGATATTCCAAACCTGCAAGTGCTGTGCTGTCCCCTCGATGCCATTTTATGAGCCTGCAAGTAAGTGGTGTGCAGCCTGTGCAGCCTGTCTAGCTACATGATCGTCCTGATAGCTGTTATCAGGGAATCAAGGAATCACTGCAAACACACCTCGCACTCAACCCCCCGACCAACCCCTCCGACCCAGAGGAAGGAGCCCACACCCTCAGACTCTGGATGGAAGACTGCGCCAACGCCATCGCCCCAACTAGACAGACCGCCCACAGAGACGCCAGCCAGAGAGCCAGCTGGTTCACCCCAGAGCTCCTAACCTCCAAGCGCACCTGTCGGAGACTGGAAAACACCTGGCACAAGGAAAAAACACCCGACAGCCACGCTGCCCTCAAAGACGCCATCCGGAACCACCACCACCTCATCAGGACCACCAAGAAAGCCGCCTTCAAGAACCGCCTAGACAACAACGCTCACAATAGCAAGGAACTCTTCAACGTCGTGAAGGAACTCGCCAACCCCAGCTCCTGCACCAACGACATCCCCGTCACAAGCCCTCTGCGACGCCCTCGCTGACTTCTTCCACCGCAAGATCACCGACATTCACGACAGCTTCAATCCACGCCCAGACCCCGTCAACCTCACCACCCCGGCCCCCCGACACCCACCGACCACGAGCACCTCACAGTATGGACCAGCACCACCACCGAGGACACCAGCAAGACTATGAACTCCATCCACTCAGGCGCCCCGTCCGACCCTCTTCCCCACCACGTCATCAACAAGGCCAACAGCTCCATCGCACCCCACCTATGCAACATCATCAACCTCTCCTTCAAGACCGCAACCTTCCCTGAGAGCTGGAAACACGCCGAGATCAACGCCCTACTGAAGAAACCCAAGGCGGACCCGAGCGACCTTAAGAACTTCCGGCCCATCTCCCTCCTTCCGTTCCCAGCCAAGGTCATCGAAAAGATAGTCAACACCCAGCTCACCCGCTACCTAGAAGACAACAACCGACCCCTCCCAGTCAGGCTTCCGCAAGAACCACAGCACCGAGACCGCCCTCATCGCCGCCACAGACGACATCAGGCTCCTGCTCGACAACGGGGAGACAGCAGCCCTCATCCTCCTCGACCTCTCCGCTGCCTTCGACACCGTATGCCACCACACGCTACGTACACGCCTCTACAATGCAGGGATCCGCAACAAGGCCCTGGACTGGATCACCTCCTTCCTCTCCGACAGAACCCAAAGAGTCCGCATCCCCCCATTCCACTCCGGAGTCACCAAAACGATCTGCGGTGTCCCACAAGGATCATCCCTCAGCCCGACGCTCTTCAACGTCTACATGGCCCCGCTCGCACGCATCGCCAGACTCCACGACCTTAACATCATCTCCTACGCCGACGACACCCAACTGATCCTCTCCCTCACCAACGAACCCCACACTGCTAAAGCCAACCTCCACTGCGGCATGAAGGCTGTCGCCGACTGGATGGAAGAAAGCCGACTCAAACTCAACACAGACAAGACAGAGATCCTCATTCTCGGACCCAACCCTTCAGTCTGGGACGTCTCATGGTGGCCCACCTCACTAGGCACCGCTCCTACACCAACCAACCACGCACGCAATCTGGGAGTCATCCTCGACTCGAAACTCTCCATGACCAACCAGATCAACGCCGTCTCATCAACCTGCTTCTACACCCTCCGCATGCTCCGCAAGATCTACAAATGGATCCCCACCAACACACGAAAGACCGTCACACACGCCCTCATCAGCAGTAGACTCGACTACGGCAACGCCCTCTACGCCGGAGCCCGGCCAAACTCATCGGCAGACTCCAAAGAATCCAGAACGCCTCCGCCCGCCTGCTCACCAACGTCCCCGCCGAGACCACATCACCCCACACCTGAGAAACCTGCACTGGCTTCCCATCGACAGAAGAATCACCTTCAAGCTCCTCACCCACGTACACAAGGCACTCCACAACGCCCGGCCCGGCCTACCTCAACAACCGACTGTCATTCTACGCACCCAACAGGAGTCTCCGCTCCGCCGACCTCTCCCTAGCCGCCGTCCCACGCATACACAGATCCACCTCCGGAGGCAGATCCTTCTCCTACCGCGCCGCCAAGACCTGGAACTCCCTCCCCTCCACCTTCGGCAGACAGAGGACCCTCAGACCTTCAGGAGACTACTCAAGACCTGGCTCTTCGACCTCTAGCTGCGGCACCCCCCCCACAGCGCCTTGGGACCCTCACGGGTATGTAGCGCGCTTTATAAATGCCTGATTGATTGATTGATTGAAATTACTCTAATCACCGGATCCCACTATGCCCATTAGAAAACGGAGGTCATGCAATGCGACCAATGAGTGTGAGGGCTAGTGCTATGCTATGCTGTTCCCCCAGAGCCTGTCTCCTCAGCGCCATCTTAGGAGCCTGTAAGCGCGTAGACCCAACCTGTGCAGCCTGCATTACTACGCGATTGACCGACTTCTGTGCTAATGAGCCAAATAAGTTACCATGATACCCAGCACTACATTACCGAATGCCAATAGCCGCTGAGGTTGAGCTTTGTGCCGCAAATGCTGAGCTCCATAAGCAATCGACCGACTGCTGATCTTTGATCTGCTGATCCCCAATCTCGGCAGCTTTTTCTCCTCAGCGCCATTTTAGGAACCTTGTAAGCGCGTAGACCCAACCTGTGCAGCCTGCATAACTACGAGAACGACCGACTGCTGTGCTAATGAGTGGAAGCCAAATAAGTTACCATGATACCCAGCGCTACATTACCGAATACCAATAGCCGCTGAGCTCCATAAGCGATCGTCCGATTGCTGATCTGTGATCTACTGATCCCCTAATCCCGGAAGCCTTTAACCCCAGCACAATTACAAGTCAGTTCACCGAAGCACCTCAAAGCGACTGCTGTGATCGAAGGAGCGACCGCAGTAACCTGACCTGGTGCCCAGCAGCGCGAATCATCCAACATTGCCACAGCGGTAATCTGACCTGGTGCCCAGCAGCGCGAATCATCCAACCTTGCCACAGCGGTAATCTGCAATAGGCAGTCTGTAACCAGTAGTCTGGGCATCCCGCAACTCTCCCGAACCACCAGCATCGTGACATCGGCATCGCGACACCCATGGTGGCTTGTGCCACGGCCGCTTCACCAACAAACTCAGCAACACAACATACGGAGGCAAACGGAGGCACAGAGTCCAACTTTTCACGGCTCTTCCGCGCAACACAAGGCGGTCAATGAGTCTGGCGAACATGATAGCAAAATTCAAGCATAGGAGCAAATAAGGAGCAAACTCAAATAAAAGAATAAAAGAAGCAGGTTCAAACTCTACATCATCCGCATACTGGTAGCAAACCTTCAACTTACCCCTCGGCGCTTACACAGTCTGGGTGGCGGCCATTTCAGGAACTTTGCGCCCCTCAGATGAGGAATTTTCTGGAAGCAGCGCAAACCACACAGAGCCAAATAAGAGTCACATCTTCACAGGTGAGCTTTGATTGAAGAGTAAGCTTAAATGTGTGCCAGTGTGCGAGTGTACTAAGGTGACATATGCCTGACCTTAAAATACATTGTATGCCTGGCCTTAAGATGGAGGCGCCCAGCACTACAACTGTCTGTAAGAAGTACTCTTAGGACCAGCAATCCAAGAAGCAAACCAGAAAAGGTTGGTGCAGGCTCAATTAACTTTTGTCTTATAAGGAATCGCACCACCAGTCAGATTGACAAAGAAGTTTTGTCGTCACACCGGTAAGGCTGAAGGAGCTCAGAGAATCTCTACCCAGCATAGAGACAGCATTGAGACAGACTAATCCGAGCTCCATAGTGCTTGAGAAACTTGAGAAACCTCAGTACCAAGAAATACAAAGGGAAGTAAGCTGGCCTCGTTGTTGCATGAAAAACCTCAATACAAAGAAAGGTACCCATTCTAAAATGGCGGAGAAAGAAACCAAAACAAACTTGAAGAGAGTCAAAGCAGATCCACTAGCTCCGGACTCACCAATCAAACCTAAACAGGATATACACACGACCATGGAGACCTTTTTAGCGAAACTAGCCGAGGTGCATGAGTTAGCTAAGTCCACCAAAGAAAATACGGACACCATGCAAATTGAAATCTCCGCAATCCGCAAAGTCATGAGGGATGCCAATAGTAAGATTACGGAAGCTGAAAACAGAATCGGCCAGTTGGAAGATGCAATGGTCACAACAAAGAAAGTAGTCACAAGCCTAGACCTAAAATCGCAATCTTTTGGCAGACAAATTGCAGAATTGGAGGACAGAAATAGAAGGGGGAATCTCCGAATTTTTGGAATCCCTGAGGGAAGCGAGGAGGAAGCAGGCTCTTGCATCATATTCTTAGAAAGATGGCTGCCTTTAATGACTAAGCTCAAATTCGACAAACCGCTTGAGTTCGACAGGGCTCACAGAGTCCCAACCAAGAAGAATCCAAACCATTCTCAACCCAGACCCATTGTCTGTAAACCTCTACGATACCACACAGAGCTCATCTTGGCATTCATGAGGAAACAAAATCACCTGCTTTGGAATAAAAACACAATTTGTATTTCACAAGACTACTCTAATGCCACAGTTGATACAAGGAAAAGTTTCCTAGGGGCATATTAGCAAGGGCAGTATCGCCACTTTAGCGGCACTTTTTGCCGATAAAGCGGCGATATTTTTATCGCCCTATTAGCAAGCTGTCGCTAACAGCTGTTAGCGACAGCTTAATGGCGATAGCGGCCGTTTTGTTGCCGCTTTGCATGTCAGCGATAATTATCGCTAATGACATGCAAAGTAGGCGTTCCCAACTAAAAGCAACTGCAAACAGTCGCAAACACAACTTCCCCCTATTACCAATGCCCGCGAAGCGATAAAAAGTCGCGTAACCGCGATTATCGCTGGAATTTAACACCTGCTAAAAACTTGACTTAACCATCTTGTCAATGGGAGGTGGATTGTAAGGTTAAGTCCTCACCTGCCCATTAGCGAGCTTTTCATTAGCGCAGTGAATTTATCGCTGGATTCCTCGCGCTATTGCTGGGTTTCGCCGCTATCGCTGGATTTTTTATCGCCTTGGAGATAAGCGTTGATAATAACGCGTTATCTTTGGGGAGCATTTACTTAAAGACAAACTTTATTCCTCTCTAATTATTTTTTTTACCTTTTTATGTTATGTTATGAAATTGGTATTCCTGTCTATTTTATTTGCTTTGTTATTATGACCTCATGTTAACAATAAAAAGAGTTTAAAAAAAAAAAAAAAGATAATAACGCGTTATCTCCGCGATGAAATCCAGCGATAGCCGGCGATAAAAAAAACAGCGCTAAGCACGCTTTGTGATAATTATCGCAAATCCTTGGTAATATGCCCCCCAACTCTCCGACCAAGAATGAAAGACATGGGATTCCAATACTCCTTTGCTGGTCCAGCAAGATATCGTGTAGTGGCTCACGGCTCACCTCATCTTTTTAACGACGGTGCAACTCTGAAAAAATTTTTAGACAGCTTTGACGAACTCTCAATGGACACGTCTAAAATCCCGGAGCCTGAAAAGAAGATTCAGCGTTGAGGCTTAGACTACGACTTGAACAATGAACTATGAACTTGAACTATGGCCTATACTTACAGGTTGTACTATGGGTTACGTAGGCCTGAAAAGAAGATTCGACGCTGGGGCTTGAACTATGGTTGTAAACTTACAGGTTTATACTTACAGGTTTTGCATACTCTGTTGATTTATTGAAGAGTGGATGTGGGGATAATTAGCCTGGCTAAGAAGATTCTTAAGATGTTTTTATCCTCTGCCAAGGTCCACCATGCAACACACACGGCATTAGTACACACACTAATTGATGCTGTTGTATATACTCTGTTCTCATAATGTAGAGTAACGTAACACACGAACCTAGGGGTCATCACACCATTACCAATCATTTGCCCTGAAGCTCGGATATCCAGTTCACCACTACGACCCTACAATCAAGTGGGCTAAAACGATGGCTTGTCACTCTTCTAGCCTCTATTATACTTGACACATATCTCACAAGACTATACTCATCTACAGTCAGGTGGACTAACACGATGGCTTGTCACTCTTATAGCCTCTATTATACTTGACACATATCTCACAAGACTATACTCATCTACAGTCAGGTGGACTAACACGATGGATTGTCACTCTTATAGCCCGTATTATACTTGACACACATCTCACTAGACTATACTCATCTACAGTCAGGTGGGCTAACAGTCAGGTTGTTGATTATATGTTGTTGACTACATGTTGACTACATGTACCGGTTATCATGTTGACTACATGTACAGGTTATTCCTATCGAGGAGATGTGGAACCCAGCTTGAAAAAGGAGGACCACAATTGTCTTAACGACATCCCGGTACTGAATCATACAGAGCCAGACAGGGTACATGTTACAAGTTACATTTAACACAATGTAAAAGGGTTTAACACACTGGAAAAGGGTTTGATAATCAATTTAAGGTTATAATTGTTCCGTGACGGAGTTGACATTTTCTTGCAATCGTCACGTCTTTGGATGTTCTTTTTGGTCGAGGGAGGGGAGGGTTGGGTAGGGAAGGGGGTGAGGTGGGAGAGAGGGGGGTTTGATGGGGATGTTGATATTTGTTTTTGTTAATTATCCTGCATCAAGACGCTCCAAATGTGGTCTAAATAAGAGAATGGACAACCGGAATCTCCTGTGATCACGATGCACTACCTCGCATGCCCTGAAACGGAATATAACTGCGGAAAAACGCTCATCTGACAGAGACGTGCGCAATACGCTGAAAGCGGACGTGCCCCCTGCCTGGGAGGCGACGTGCACCACTGGGAAGGAGGGTACGTGAGCGCGCCTGCTGCGCTTCTTCGGAGAAGGCCGCTACTTCCTCGCACTCACGCAAAGACCATCTGCTCGGCGGAAAGTTAAAGAAACAGTTTACGCACCTCGATTCCTGAAGCCGGACCGGCCGCTCGAGCGATTTGGGACCCACCACGGCTGTTAATCAACGGCGGAGGTGAGAAAGGCACGCCGATTGAGATCCCAGGGCAGTGAGGCCTCACGATACTAGCGCAAGGGAGGTGCTGACTAGCACGCTACAATTAAATGAGCGAGACTCCCGGCTGCAAGCGTATGAATAAACGCCTATTTAGCAAAACCCAGGGGCGCCCTACATCGAAAGGCGGACCTGCAAAATCAGGGCGGAGGTGAATATCAATATATGCTGCAGTCTGTAAAGCCACAGCACTAACCAGGCAGCGCGCACGCAATCTTAGCGGAAGAGACAGCGCCACTGCCTAATTTCTTGAACTAATCCCCTAGAGGTTTGAACTACCGAGAAGACTGTGGCGCACGTACGGCAATACGTGAGGGGCACCGAAGCTGTAACGCGACCTATGAAGTGGTAGAAGTAATACTAGCACCTTCATATACAAAACGGGGGCTTCACCAACCGTTAAATACACCAATTCAAGTTACGCCATACCACAGAGACATATGAACTATTGCCCATACAGAACGAGCGATTGCTGACTTGCATATAGCGACACATTAGCAGTAATACGTCAACGCCACGGTGCGCTCCCTGTTAACCACGCTGGTAAGAGAACCCTTGCAGACTACGCACCAGAATATACTGAAAGGCCAATAGAACTATACTGTGCAGATTACCACCATCGCGGCAACACAAACGTGTCAATTTTCTCAGACTCTGCCTACTTTCTCTGTTGCCATCAGCAATACTCCTGGTATACCTGAATGTGAATCCACATCCTGGGGCTAAACCGAGGGGAAATTGCCACAACTTCCCCCTAACACTCCGTGCAGCAATATGGGGAAACCCGATAAGAATCAACCCAAACTAACATTTGACCAACAAAAGAAGCCTCCCGAGCAGGAACCGGAAGGTCATCAAGAATCGCACCAAACTGTACCTGCCGCGAGTGGCCTAACTACAGCAGATGTCCAGACTATGTTCACCTCGATACAAAATGCACTGTCCAACATAGATGGTAAGATAGATAATTTAACTTACCGGGTTGATCGAATGTCTGAACGCCTAGATCGTCACACGGTGCGAATCGACATGGCAGAGCGACGCATATCCGACGCCGAAGATTCACAGCGCCAAATGGAAACCAATCAAAGCAAGATAGAGAAAATATAGATGCGTTAATGGCCAAAGCTGAGGACCTGCAGAGCGAGGTCCCGACGCAGCAATATCCGCCTTATGGGAATAGCGGAAAGCGACCAACACGGGACCCATGGAGAAATATGTTGAACAACTACTTATCACACTTCTTGGTAGGGATACTTTCTCTGATATTTTCATTACAGAAAGGGCCCACAGATCATTAGCGCCTGCGCCGCCAGCCGGAGCAAGACCACGACCCATTATTGCCAAAATCCTAAATTACAGGGATCGTGATGCGGCGCTTCGCAAAGCACGAGAACTGGGGAAACTAAACCACCAAGGCATGGACATATCCATCTACCCAGACTTTACGCCGCAAGTGCAAGAGGCCAGGAAAATGTTTGTAGCAGTTAAACAGAAACTGAGAGATCAGAACATTCAATATGCAATGCTATATCCAGCTAGACTGAAAGTATCCGATGGCGGTAAGACTGTAATATACAATAATCCGAAAGATGTACAAAAATACCTACAACAAAAAGGACCTCATGACGCGCCGGAAATCGCCCAGAAATGCGGCCGAAGTACAACACGACACCTCAGATGTTGAATAAGCAAGAGGTCTGCATTACACGGAGAATGTAACAACTCACTATAAGATACACAACACGCAGAAGAGGTGCCGGCCAGTGGCGATAAGTATTACAGAACGTACTATGACTCTGAGGCTATACTACACCAATGTTTTATTTGATAGAATGTATGACAATGATACCAGGATCGTCCATTCTGTTGAACATGTATGAATAATACCCTGACCACATAATTGTTGGAGACTAATGTAGTGGGAAGTCGCGCTAACTGATAATATAGTAACCCCCTAGCGGACAATAGTCCTTAGGGTACTCAGCTGGCAGCTTCCGCCCACCTGTGTATACCACATCCAAGTTGATTGTTTATTCTTTTCTTTTTGTAAGGATAAATGGGGAAATGGGGGATGTTAAATTCTGTTAAGGGGAACTGTCTCCGTCATAATTGGGATGACGCAGTGGGCGGGTGGGGTGGAGGGATGGGATTGAGAACACTAAATAGTATGCAATTGTATTGTCGAGTCGTCAAACCGGTATTGCATTTCTATAGTAATCTGTACAAAGACAATCTATACATATTCTGCATTCAGATAGAAATATCCTTAATTCAACCGCACAACACAAACATATCCATACCTCAATGTTACTGGTGCTGTGACAATGCTTAATAACATCGTGCCTCAGCCTTTGACATTAGCGACCTGGAATGTAAGAGGGCTAAATAATCCCAGAAAAATCAGACAGATCTTTGCTTATTTGGATAGACACGGCATTGACATAGCCATGATTCAGGAGACACACTTGCTCAAACACAAAGCGGAGGGATTCGGGAAAAGATGGGCGGAATTGGTGGCCTCCTCCTCTTACCCTGCGTATGCGCGGGGAGTAATGACACTGGTGAGAAAAGGAACCCAATTTATAACGGAACATATATTTACAGATGTACAGGGGCGATACGTTATTATTATAGGCATGCTACGGGGCACTAAGGTAGGACTCATTAATACATACGGTCCAAATGTGGATGATCTCGAGTTTTTTGCGAAAATACATACCAAATTACGAGACTTCCCAGACATAGAACTCCTTTGGGGCGGTGACATGAATGTCACATTGGACCACACCTGTGATAGATCGCATAATACATCTGAGCAGCACCAACGTGCAGCTACAGTTCTTAAGCACGGTCTGACTGAATTTAAACTGCATGATGTGTGGCGCATGCGTAATCCTAATATGCGAGATGGCACTCACTCCTCAACTGTCCATAATAGTTGGTCCAGAATTGACTACTGGCTTCTAACGGAACGAGCATGCACATGGACTCAAGCGGTTCAACATATGCCGAAAACGTTATCAGACCATAAACCTGTCTTATTAACTATACATATCCCCACATACGTCCCACCACCATTCATATGGCGGTTTAATGCCACGTCGTTACTGGACCCTCTATATGCTGAAACTATACACATCGCAATAGAAGAGTACTTTGCCACTAATAAGACATCAGTAGAAAATGCGGGCACACTGTGGGAAGCCTTTAAGGCGACACTAAGAGGTGTCTGCATAAGAACAACGGCGGGAATCCTGAAAGACATCCGTACTCAACTGACACGCTGTGAGAGACGCATTGGGGAACTGGAAGCAGAATTTGACACCACACACAGGGTGGACACTTTAAGTGCTATAAGAAATTAAATAGACACTTATAATGCACTAGCAGATAACGAAGTGAAATACTTATCGAGACGACATACCGCACGTAGGATGGGCGAGGGAGGTAGACCGGGACATGTACTTGCACAGACAATACGCATAGAATACGCATAGAGCAAAAGCAACATGTTATACTCAAAATGATAGACGATAATGACGTGGAACATTATGATACGACAGACATTCTACAGACATTTATGGACACATATGCCACACTATACAAAACACGAGATACGGCGCACACGCAAGAGATCCTAGATTATGTGGAGGATGTAGCATTAGTATGGCTATCTGACACCCATCGGGAATACCTAGGGCAACCGATTACTATAGAGGAGGTTCAAGATGCCATAACGACACTTCCAAATGGTAAAACACCAGGACCAGATGGATACACAGCTGAGTTTTATAAAACCTACTCTGAATTGATTAGTCCATACCTATTACAAATGTACGACGAAGCCTATAATAACAAACTACTCCCCCCGACCCTTCGTGAAGCCCTTATAGTTGCATTACTTAAACCAGACAAAAACCCGGAAAGGGCGGAATCGTATAGACCGCTCTCATTAATAAATACTGACGTCAAAATACTAGCCAAGATAATAGCGACTAGGATTCAACCGTTAATGACCACAATTGTATTACCGGATCAATCCGGCTTTATACCATCCCGATCCACTACACATAATCTACGTACAATATTTGCTCTCCTACACCAGCTGGACCCAACGTTGGAAGCTGTGGCTGTGTTATTAGATGCAGCCAAGGCCTTCGACTCAGTAGAATGGACATACTTCTTCACTATTCTTCCGCGGATAGGCCTACCACCAATGTTAATATGCTGGATCAAACTATTATACACGAAACCCACTGCGCGCATAAAGGTTAATAAACACATATCTGACGTAATCCCAATACAAAGGGGGACGCGGCAGGGCTGCCCACTTTCGCCATTACTATTTGCTATTGCTCTAGAACCTCTAGCTTGCAAAATGCGACAGAAATATGCAGCTAAAGCCTTGCGATTTAATTTGCGACCCATTGCCATATCATTATATGCGGATGATATGGTACTCTACCTTAGAGACCCTGGGAGAAATCTCTCTCCGATGCTTCGAGAATACATAAAATTCGGAAGGCACTCAGGTTTACAAATAAACTGGTCAAAATCAGCGGTGATACCATTAACACCTAATACCAAAGCTCCACCAATGGAGTTCCCATTGATATGGCAAGAAGATCCTATAAAATACCTCGGTATTTGGATACACCGGGACTCTGAATTAGTGATTCGACATAACCATGGTACAGCAATTGATAAATTAGAAACGCAGATAGACCGTTGGGTCACCCTGCCCCTATCACTAGCAGATAGGATATCCTTAGTTAAAATGGTCCTCCTTCCTAAATTGTTATACTTATTCACTAACATCCCCATACACCCCCCCCCCCCCAGCTCCCGTCTTTCATCGACTATGCTCCCTCGTGAATAAATTAATATGGGCGGGCAGACAAGTCAGGATCAGCTTACATACAATGACCTTAGATTACACTGCAGGAGGCTTTACGGTTCCCGATCTTTATTTATATTATTCATGTGCGCAAGCGCAATACGCATATTTCTGGTACCATCCAGTGCAGTATCTCCCACACCTTGCAGTGGAGGATGGTGACGCTCACCCCATCTCCCTAGCAAATGTATTACCACACTCGAGACCTCATTTGACTAAAAAGGAAATTAATACAATTCGCACGACGTCCTTGGCATGGAAACGAGTTGGCCAACTCACAACTAAAACTCCACTATACGCACCGAATCTGCCATTAGCACAACATCCTGCCTTGTCGGTAACGCAAGAAAAGAATAGTATGGGGCTGTTCGAGTAGATTGGTATCACTACAATGGGAGATTTATATCCAGGCGGGCGATTTCTGTCACCGACTGACTTAACATACGTAAGCAATCAAACGCTATTATTCAAATTTGCTTATCATAGACTACGTATGGCAATCCCGATATTATACCCCACATTCCCAGAAGAGCCCCTTCCCTAGAAACGCTGCAGCTATTACTAACTGCCACAGATAATAAACATATAGTGGCTCGACTCTATTAAGCTTTGCAAAAAGAAATCGGCTCTGATACACGAAAAGCGCACAACCGGTGGAATAAGGTACTAGACGTTCCACTGACAGCAGAGGAATGGCAGACCTGTTGTGCGCTGACTCCACTCTTAACGCCAAATGGTAACCTACGCATAATACATTTTAAATACCTCCATCAAGTATACCATACCCCACTACATCTACATAAACACGGGCTGCGAGATGATGCAAAATGTAAACGCTGTCGGGCAGATGCAGCTGACTTTGTGCATCTAGCATGGCGATGTGAGAAAGTAAGACTATTCTGGGAGCAAGTAGTGCAGTTATTGAATGAGATTATAAACTGTAAATTGGATTGTACATTACAACTATGTCTACTGGGGCACTTAACACATTTAAAAGTCGCAAAGAAAAATTAGCTGCAATCCTATTGCTCCTGGCAAAACGGAGAGTAGCTATGCATTGGGACAGCAGAAAGAACCCTACTATGACTCAATGGATACGGGACTCGATTTATTGTAAAGATAATTTTCTGATTTATGCAGAGGAATTACCTGCAGCTGCTAGACCAACTAATTTCTGGGAACCACTCACCACTTACCTACGGGAACACCCTGATATGCTAAAGGTTGATGGATAAATATTATATATTGTAAGATGATGTAGCGTTGTCACTCTATACCAGAGACCTGATATACAATGAATGCACAACTATGTTATAGAAATGTATTATATGTGGAATGGATAATACGGACTGACTTGATGATATGACAGAATATAAATTGTTGTATTTGTTAAGAAACTTATCAATAAAATGTATTTAAAAAAATATATATATAGCAGGGCAGCAGGCCTCGTGTACCAGTGCTCACACTCAATGTCACTCTCCCTGTGTCAATATAGCAGGGCAGCTGGCCTCGAGTACCAGTGCTCGCACTCAATGTCACTCTCCCTGTGTAAACATAGGAGCAGGCATCGAGTACCAGTTCTCACATGCAATGTAACTCTCCCTGTGTAAATATAGGAGATCTGTCTGGGAGCAGGGCAGCAGGCCTCGTGTACCAGTTCTCACAGTCAATGTCACTCTCCCTGTGTAAACATAGGAGCAGGCATTGAGTACCAGTTCTCGCACTCAATGTCACTCTCCCTGTGTAAACATAGGAGCAGGCATCGAGTACCAGTTCTCACATGCAATGTAACTCTCCCTGTGTAAATATAGGAGATCTGTCTGGGAGCAGGGCAGCAGGCCTCGTGTACCAGTTCTCACAGTCAATGTCACTCTCCCTGTGTAAACATAGGAGCAGGCATTGAGTACCAGTTCTCGCACTCAATGTCACTCTCCCTGTGTAAATCTAGCAGGGCAGCTGGCCTCAAGTACCAGTGCTCGCACTCAATGTCACTCTCCCTGTGTAAATACAGGAGCTATGCCTCGGATCAGGGCAGCAGGCCTCGAGTACCAGTGCTCGCATTCAATGTCACTCTCCCTGTGTAAATATAGCAGGGCAACAGGCCTCGTGTACCAGTTCTCACACTCAATGTCATTCTCCCTGTGTAAACATAGGAGCAGGCATCGAGTACCAGTTCTCACACGCAATGTCACTCTCCCTGTGTAAAAATAGGAGCTCCGTCTGGGAGCAGGGCAGCAGGCCTCGTGTACCAGTGCTTGCACTCAATGTAACTCTCCCTGTGTAAATACAGGAGCTACGCCTCGGATCAGGGCAGCAGGCATCGAGTACCAGTGCTCACACTCAATGTCACTCTCACTGTGTAAATATAGGAGCTACGCCTCGGATCAGTGCAGCAGGCCTCGAGTACCAGTGCTTGCACTCAATGTCACTCTCCCTCTGTAAATATAGAAGAGCAGCAGGCCTCGAGTACCAGTTCTCACACTCATTGTCACTCTCCCTGTGTAAATATAGCAGAGCAGCAGGCCTCGTGTACCAGTTCTCACAGTCAATGTCACTCTCCCGGTGTAAACATAGGAGCAGGCATTGAGTACCAGTTCTCGCACTCAATGTCACTCTCCCTGTGGCCTCAAGTACCAGTGCTCACACTCAATATCACTCTCCCTGTGCAAATACAGGAGCTATGCCTTGGATCAGGGCAGCAGGCCTCGAGTACCAGTGCTCGCATTCAATGTCACTCTCCCTGTGTAAATTTAGCAGGGCAACAGGCCTCGTGTACCAGTTCTCACACTCAATGTCACTCTCCCTGTGTAAACATAGGAGCAGGCATCGAGTGCCAGTTCTCACACGCAATGTCACTCTCCCTGTGTAAAAATAGGAGCTCAGTCTGGGAGCAGGGCAGCAGGCCTCGTGTACCAGTGCTCGCACTCAATGTAACTCTCCTGTGTAAATACAGGAGCTACGCCTTGAATCAGGGCAGCAGGCATCGAGTACCAGTGCTCACACTCAATGTCACTCTCACTGTGTAAATATAGGAGCTACGCCTCGGATCAGTGCAGCAGGCCTCGAGTACCAGTGCTCGCACTCAATGTCACTCTCCCTGTGTAAATATAGAAGAGCAGCAGGCCTCGAGTACCAGTTCTCACACTCATTGTCACTCTCCCTGTGTAAACATAGCAGGGCAGCAGGCCTCGAGTACCAGTGCTCGCACTCAATGTCACTCTCCCTGTGTAAATACAGGAGCTACGCCTCGGATCAGGGCAGCAGGCCTCGAGTGCCAGTGCTCACACTCAATGTCACTCTCCCTGCATAGATATAGCAGGGCAGCAGGCCTCGAGTACCAGTGCTCGCACTCAATGTCACTCTCCCTGTGTAAATACAGGAGCTACGCCTCGGATCAGGGCAGCAGGCCTCGAGTGCCAGTGCTCACACTCAATGTCACTCTCCCTGCGTAGATATTGCAGGGCAGCAGGCCTCGAGTGCCAGTGCTCACACTCAATGTCACTCTCCCTGCGTAGATATAGCAGGGCAGCAGGCCTCGAGTACCAGTGCTCGCACTCAATGTCACTCTCCCTGTGTAAATATAGCAGGGCAGCAGGCCGTGTGTACCAGTGCTCACACTCAATGTCACTCTCCCTGTGTAAATATTGCAGGGCAGCAGGCCGTGTGTACTAGTGCTCACACTCAATGTCACTCCCCCTGTGTAAATATAGCAGGGCAAAAGGCCTTGAGTACCAGTGCTCACACTCAGTGTCACTCTACCTGTGTAAATATAGCAGGGCAGCAGGCCTCGAGTACCAGTGCTCGCACTCAATGTCACTCTCCCTGTGTAAATACAGCAGGGCAGCAGGCCTCGTGTACTGGTGCTCACACTCAATTTATTTATTTTATTTATTTATTTATTTATAAAGTTTTATATAGCGCGAACATGACCCACGAGGGTATCAGAGCGCTTTACAATACACAGTTAATAAACAATAGGTGGTTGGAGTAGAAACATACATTCGGTATTCGTCTTCAATGCAATAGAGGTAAGCAATAATATATGGATCGCATCGGTGACTAGAGGTCAACATAGAGTTGTATCTTACGATGTGAATTTGTTCATTAGAAGCATTTTTACTTCTTTTTTAAAGGAGGTAAAGGAAGAGATTCCGCGTACCACTGGAGGTAAGGAGTTCTAAATCTTCCGTGCAATCCCTGAGAAAGCTCTGCAACCAGTTCTCTTTTTGTGGAAGGATTGTGGTTTCAGTAGTAGTGAACTCGCACTTCGCAATTGTCGGCCTCCCCCGATCGCTCTAGCTTTAGAGCTAAGTAACTTGGGGTATTGCTATGCAGTGCTTTATGGGTCATGCAAGCGATCTTTAGGTGTATTCTTGCCTCGTAGGGCAGCCAGTTCAGAGCTTTCAGGGTCGGAGAGATGCAGTTATATCTTTTAGTTCCAGAGACCAGTCTGGCCGCGGTGTTAAGCGATGCCCTCAGCGGGGCCAGCTTGTATTTGGGGAGACCGCATAGAGTGGTGCTTCCATAGTCTAATCTTGGTAGCACTAGGGCTTGTACTGCCATTTTTAAGTCGGTCTGTGGGAGAAAGGTTTGAGTTTCCTTAGTATACTCATCTGGTGATTAGCTCCCTTGGAGGCGTTAGTGATTTGCACCTGCATGTTCAGGTGTTTGTCTATGGTGACTCACAGGGATTTCGCGGAGTCAATGATGTGGGGAGCACAGTCAAAGGAAGTTAGATGTTTCAGCCATAGGTCTATCTTGGGAGTGTGATTGGGTGGGGAGATGAGTAGGAATTCCGGTTTTTTGGTGTTAAGCATGAGGTGGTTGCCAGTGAGCCAGCTTTGAGTATTCTGAAGAATAGCGTTGAGGGAGATGAAGTCTTCTGGTGAGGAGATTTTCAAATACAGTTGGGTGTCGTCCGCATACAGGTGATATAGAATGTTCGCTGCATTCAATGCGTTTGCCAGTGGCTCCATGAGTAGATTAAAAAGAATGGGTGAGAGTGCTGAGCCCTGTGGAACCCCTATGGTGACCATAGAGGGTTGAGAGAATGACTGCTTCATCTTAATTCTTTGTGTTCTGTTATTTAGAAAGGAGGTGAACCATTGTAACACTGGGCCCATCCTTCGTTCCAGTAGGGACAATAGGTTGTCATGCTTAACCGTGTCAAAAGCGGAGGATAAGTCAAGAAGTATCAATAGGTAAGATTCGTTGCGGTCTAGCATTTTTAGTATGTCGTCCATTATGTGGGTGAGTGCAGATTCCGTACTGTGACCATGACGGAAGCCGGATTGGTGTTTGTCTAGGTGGTTGAACTTCTCGATGTGGTTACATAATTGTATTTGTACACATTTTTCCAGCAATTTCACCAAGGTGGGGATGTTGGTTATAGGGCGGTAGTTGTTGAGATCTGAGGGGAGGGAGTCGGATTTCTTTAGTATAGGTGTGACCTGCTCTACTTTAAGACAGTCCGGTATGGAGCCTTGACTCAGAGAGGCATTTACAATCTTTGCCCATAGGGGTAGAATAGAAGATTTTATCATTTTGAATAAAGAAGGAGGTAGGGGGTCGGAAAAGTGATTGGATGGGTTGATTGCTAGAAGAGTGTTGTAGATTTCTTGTTCAGGGATAGGTGAGAAGGTGTGCCAAGAGGCATTGTTTTTTGTGGTTTCCATCGGAGTACTAAAAAGGACCTTGATCTGAGAGTAGAATTTAGTATCATGAGCAATAGGTTGTGGCAGGGCCTTCTTAGATTGGATGTCGAAATCAATGGACTTAGGGGCAGATTTACAATAACTGGCGCATCCCTGCATATTAGCAGGGATGCGCCAGTTATTTTGCGTGACTCAAAAAACCCCTTGCGCCACCATGGATGCGCCGCATTTACAATGCGGTGCACCGTGGCGCAAGGATAGACAGATGCATGACGCATCTGTCGGCGTAAGGGTGACACAGTGCTGGAGTCGTGTCGCAAGCGCAACACAACTCCAGCACTACTCAGGGGTGCCCTATACCTAACATGCTGCGTCACTCCTTATGCCTGCTTCAAGCAGGCTTAAGGATTTGACGCAGCGGGGACGTAAAAGTGACTCAGTGAAATCTTGTAGATTTCACTGCGTCACTTTTACGGGGCTTCCTTGCGACGGAACGCCCACCCTGCATACATTATACCTGACGCAGGTATAATGTAGAGCAGGGCTTTACAACGTGACGCATCTCACTAGATGCTTCACGTTGTAAATATGTTGCATAGTGGCGCATTGTTTGTCCCGCCACTGCGTCACAAAAGTGACGCAACGGTGGCGTAAAAGTGTTGCAAGGGGCTTGTAAATCTGCCCCTTAGTCTTTTCTAGGAAGAAATTGGCAAGCTCATCGCAGTTAGGTGTAGCAGAATCATTTTGTTCCATAGCATTAGGCGTGTTGCGCGCTTGTTGTTTGACGATTTTGAATAGTTTTTTGGGGCGGCTGATGGCTTGGTTCAACTGGGTTTTGAAAAAGTCTGCCTTGGCCTTTAGAATCTTCCTGTTGTATGCATTCCTCAGCACTCTACGGTGATATAGGTGATCAGTGGAGGGTGCTGATTTCCATAGGCGCTCAGCTGATCTTAGCTTGCGCCGATCAGAGTTCAGGGACTCATTGAACCATGGTTTGGAGATTTTGAAGGAGACATTTTTTTCTTGGAGGGGCGCTGTGGAGTCAAGAATTTCAAGCATAGTGGAATTGTAAAAGACTGTGCGGTCATGGACGTCAACCATGTCTGTCGTGGGGGTCAGGGCGGAGTTGCATCGGCTTACCAGGGCGATGGGGTTAATATTTTGTAAATTCCTTTTCCATTGTTTTGTTTTTGTGGGTTGGCCCCTTTTTGGAGTTACCTTGATATTAATAGAGAAGAAAATGCAGTAATGGTCCGTCCAGTCACATGGAGTGATGGATTCTAAGGATACATTGTTCGTTTTCGCTATGATGAGGTCTAATGTCTCTCCCTTGTTGTGGGTTGGACTGTCACAGAATTGGGACAGATCCTGATCTGACAGAAAAGATTTAAGACAGCTTACACCATGATCGTTTGAGTTGTTCCAATGGAGATTGAAGTCGCCCAGGAAAATCTGTGGCACTTGTGAGTTGCGGTTGGTTGAAATGACTTCCATTAACTCATCTATGAACGTCAGATTATCACCCGGTGGGTGGTAGATTATGTGAAGTTTGCTGGCGAGGCGTTTATCATCAGAGATGTTGATACAGAAATATTCGCAGGAGGATAGAGAGATGGGGTCTGCTTGATTGACTGCGAATGAGTTACGATAGATGCAGGCTAGCCCGCCACCGGGTTTCACGTTTCTGTCAAGGCATATTAAGTCGTGACTAGGAGGAACCAGTAGGTCAAGGATGGGAGAGGAGGAACTATTTAGCCATGTTTCGGTAAGGACGATTATGTCTAAATCATTCTCGAGGATGAGGTCGAAAATGTCCGGAGCATGTTTGCTAGCGGATCTGCAGTTAATGAGTGCACACTTCATCTTGCTAGTCGAATGGGAGAGAGTAGTCTGCACTATGTTGATATTTGTGAGGTTTTCTATATTTATGGATCTGTAGTTGTGAGTCTGTTCTCTGAAGGGGTTGGTTTGAATGGATTGGATAGTGCCACATCGAGCCTTACTGTTGTCAGTTGGACTGGCATAGGATATGAGGAGGTCGTCTATGTCGTTTTCGGATAGTTCAGTAGTTGCCCTCCTTGGCCGAGATGGGTTGTTGGGGGAAGGTATCTTATTCAGCCTAGTGACCTTAGGCTGTGAATTCTTGGTGATGTAACTACTAGTTTGGTGACTGATTCGGTTCACAGTGGCGTTGGTGGCTCTATTTGTGTTTGGAAGTTCTTTGGTGATGATTGATAGGGTTTTCCATCTCGGCCTTGAGATAGGATAAGCCGGTGGCTAACTCATTGAATCGTGCGATCCAAACTGAAATGGGAAAGTTAGTTGTGAGTGAGGATGTGTGTTCTATTATAGGGGGAGATCCACAGGTAAGGTCTGGTTGCATGATCTCGTTCTCAGGTTGCCTGGGGATATCCTTATTGGGGATCAATGTGGTTAGTTGATCATGGAGGTTTGTTGGAGGATCCGAATCAATGTCAGGGATGTCCTTGAGGTGTGACAGCATGATAGGTGCTGCCACATGTGTACGGGGTGTGGACGTTGAATGTTGAGTTTGGATGAGCGGAGTGTGTATCAAGGGTGTTGGGAGCCGATCAGATATTGTGGTAGGCGGTAGGTCATGGGGAGCTTTGCATGCTAGCTCCGTTGTAGGAGGTGAGAGAAGGATGTTGTGAGTGGGGACCGGGTTGGTGGATTCTCTCTTGGGCATCCCGGATATCAGTGGAGTGTCTACAATGATGTGACCGGTAGCTAAGAGTAACCCTGTCCCTCCTGGCTATGGGGACCTAGGTGTGGTTGAGAACGATGGGACGGGGGGTAGGGTTCGTTGGGGGTGAGGAGAGATTTCGGTTCAGTTGAATTCGTTATAGGATTTTGTAGTAGAGTTGGGGTGGCATCAGGATAATTGGGATGAATAGTTGCGGGGAGTGTGATTTTCTTGCTGTTAACTGCATTCTTGAGAGTAGGGAAGATCTTGTCAATGGTATCGAGATTGGAATTAGAGGCTTGTATAAGGATATTACCATTGTTGTAAATGGAAATGGTAGCATTCATAGGGCATAAGTCCGAGGCGGTTACCGACAATTTGAGGGCATGTGGGTTTTTTTTTACATTGGAGATTCGGAGCATAGAGTATAAGATATTTCTCCACTGAGCACGTTTTTTTGTGTGGAAGATGAGGTCATTGGATATTGTGCCTTTGCTGATGCAGAAGTATGGATCTGAAATAAGAGTCTCAGGGTGAGTTTTCATTAGCCTGTGCTTGAACTTCTTTGCTGCATTTTTGGAGAGATTGGGAGGATAGGTAATGGTGAAGGCATGGTGGCCTGAGGATTCTAGGTTTTTATCCATTTTATTACTTCCGCTCTCCTTCTTCACTTCTATATTTCCTTACTTCTCAGGGGTTTTCTCCGTGTGTCCTTCATACAACCGTTCGCTGGTAGCATTATTTACTTCTGCTAAGATTAGCATTGCCCAACATCAGGCGGGGTGAGGTAGCTGTCTGTGTGCAATCATAGCCCCTCTGTGGCACTGAATGTCTGACTGTAAATAAATTATCATGTAAGATCAGATGATCAAAACATTTACCGAGGTAAAAAGAGAGGTGAGGTATCTATAGCGAGGTGGGTCTCGGTGCAGCGATCTTATATCAACGTCACAGACTGTGAGTCAGCCCCTAGTAAGCTAGAATCAAGAATATATGATGGAGATGCTTGCCGGACACCATTTTAGGTTCAGGCACTTCTTCGGTGTGCGAGAAGATTTGTCAACCCTTTACCGCGGCATCAAATGGGGAGAGGCAGCTATCAGTGCAGTCGATGCCCATCAGTTGCATTGGAAGGCTGTCAGCAAATATATTCAACAAGAGCGTGACACTATTGCGGGGCTTGATTGCCGGCCGCCATTTTAGATCCAGGCAAAATTTATCCGTGTGCGTGTTAATTTACAGCTTATTTATTGCGACATCGGGCTGGGTGAGGTAGCTTTCAGTATGCAATCATAGCCCCTCTGTGGCACTGAATGACTGACTGTAAATAAATTATCATGTAAGAGTCAAAGTTGCGGGGGTTGAATCCCGGCCGCCATTTTAGAGTCAGGCAGTATTCCGGAGCGCGCGTAAGTTTCTCACGTCCAGAACACTTACCGCGGTACCGGGAGGCGAGGTGGTCGTCAGTGCAGCGATCTGTGGCACAAGTATCAGACTGTACATAAATTAATATGTATGAGTCAAAATTGCGGGGGTTGATTCACGACCGCCATTTTGGAATCAGGCAGTTTTCCAGTGCTGTTCTGCCATTCACTCCTTGGCTTCAGCTCCCCTCTTCATCATCAAAGCTCTTCTCTTCCCGTTTTCAGCCAGCATAACCCTACAATAGCTGGTCCACAGTCAGCCCCAGGTTCTTCTGTTATCAAAGCATCTCTGTGGGTTTCCAGTCAGTCTCCAAACTCTTCCCAGAGCTGTTCTGCCATTCACTCCCTGGCATCAGCTCCCCCCTTTATCACCTCCATTCCCCATCGCCATTTTGGAGACAGGCAGTTTTCCGGTGCGCGCGTAGGTTTTTAACCCCTTGACCGCGATCGGAATTCCGCTCGTATGCTGGACATTCCGATCGCGGGTGGGGTCGTGACGAGCTCAGCTCGTCATAATGAAACAGCGCTACCGCGCAGCATGACGAGCTGAGCTCGTCATGAGCACGGAAAGGGTTAATGTTCAGAGCACTTACTGCGGTACCAGTGGGGGCGAGGTGGCCATCCGAACAACGATGGCGCGCCGCGGGTCCCGATGCGAGCGTCCAACACAGGCCGTCCACTTTGCTCCCGGCCACAAGACCGCGCCCCAGAGAAGATCCCGATCTCAGCACGTCCCCCTGGGCGGTTAACTCGCTGTGTCCTGGGCAATAAAGCTGGTCTCCACAGGTCCGTCCTGTCGTGACAATCGTCTCATAGTCTGGGGATGGAGCCGGTCAACTCATCGTCTCTCCGCTGCAGCACACACCCGTTGGGGAGCCAACCAGCCCCGCGGTGCCGAAACAACGATGGATCACTAAGTGAGAGATTGTCCTGTGGGCAATTGCCTTCTCCGTGCTTTTCGTTCTTAATATTATTTCCGTGCTTCTGTTGCGTTACGTTGCGGTAGTTACAGAGCACCGAGTGCAGGGGGTAAGCCAGGGATATTCACCTCAAAGATGATCCCGGACCCCGGGAGCTGCAGCCGAGATGCCCAGAGAAGCCTGCACTCTTCTACCCAGTCTCACTGTAGTGAGGGCAGCAGGCCTCGTGTACCAGTGCTCGCACTCAATGTCACTCTCCCTGTGTAAATACAGGAGCTACGCCTCGGATCAGGGCAGCAGGCCTCGAGTACCAATGCTCGCATTCAATGTCACTCTCCCTGTGTAAATATAGCAGGGCAGCAGGCCTCGTGTACCAGTTCTCACACTCAATGTCACTCTCCCTGTGTAAACATAGGAGCAGGCATCGAGTACCAGTTCTCACACGCAATGTCACTCTCCCTGTGTAAATATAGGAGCTCCGTCTGGGAGCAGGGCAGCAGGCCTCGTGTACCAGTGCTCACACTCAATGTCACTCTCACTGTGTAAATATAGCAGAGCAGCAGGCCTCGTATACCAGTTCTCACACTCAATGTCACTCTCCCTGTGTAAACATAGGAGCAGGCATCGACTACCAGTTCTCGCACTCAATGTAACTCTACCTGTGTAAATACAGGAGCTACGCCTCGGATCAGGGCAGCAGGCCTCGAGCACCAGTGCTCACACTCAATGTCACTCTCCCTGTGTAAACATAGGAGCAGGTATCGAGTACCAGTTCTCACAAGCAATGTCACTCTCCCTGTGTAAATATAGGTGCTCCGTCTGGGAGCAGGGCAGCAGGCCTCGTGTACCAGTGCTTGCACTCAATGTCACTGTTAGAAATGGGATTTCTGGTTGGCTAGGGCTTGCGCCTAAGCCAGGCAGAAACCACCACTCTAGTCAGGGCAAGGGAGTTACACGCTGAAGATAACCCCTGCTCACCCCCTTGGTAGCTTGGCACGAGTAGTCAGGCTTATCCCAGAGGCAATGTGTAAAGCATTTGCGCAACACACACACACAGCAGCAACACACTAGGCACACCACAAAAGAAACTCCCCACAAGGTTATATATAAAAATAGCCTTTGTATTGTCCAAAACACATTAGAATAGTAATCACACAATATACACTGTGCCAACTGGCACTAGGCAATATTTACAGGGGATTATATACACATGACAGGGCCAATTGGGCCACTGTCAGAACCATCACAAGCAAAAATAGTAAATGTTGAACACAACCGGTAGCTACTGGCAAAACACTGTACTCAGCATTATATCCTGCAACATAAATCATATGATGCCATCAGTATCACATCAGGCGTAAAATACATTATGCGCCAACCTCATAAGCCTAAACACATTAGGTAATAATATCCTCACCAGCATAAACACATTATGCAATAACCTCACAAGCATAAACACAGTATGCAATAAACCTCACAAGCATAAACCACATTATGCAATAACCTCAAATTAGGGAATAACCTCCTAAACATAAACATCAGAGGCATAAATCACGGTGCATAAATCACATTTATCCTCGGCACCACATAAATCACATTAGGGCCTGACGCCCTATCAACCTAACACTGTCCCCCTGGCCAACTGGCCTTCTCAGAGGGCTCAAATGCCCTATGTCCAAAATGTCAGGGCGGCTTCCACTGCAGCAGAATCCAAAGTGCGCAATTTGCGCTGGCCTAAATGTTGCAGCTGCCACTAATTGCTGTGCAGCTGTGAAGCAAAACGTGGGCACTGGCACTCACTGTGCCCTCTGGGTGAGTCCCCACTGGGACTCTGTAAACAAATGTGCCCCACGTTGCAGTTGCCCGCTACGGCGGCGCAACTGAGGGAATAAAGAGGCCTGGCACCTGAGGTGCCTTTGGGGCCCCACTCCGGGGCTCCTATCACGTAAATGCGGCCAAACGTTGCAGCTGCCCGCTACGGCGTCGCAGCTGTGGGTAATAAACCAAGAGGCCCTGGCAGCGCCTCTGGAGCCCTGCTCTGGGGCTCTCTAAACAAAACTGCCCCCAAAAACGAACGTAGCACTGGCACTAATGGGGCCTGGGGGAGCCCCAATCACCGGGCTCCTCCGGGTGCCAGGAAAAAGAAAATGCCCCCTTCGTTGGAGCGGCCCGCTCTCTGGCGGATCCGCTCAGGCACCGACAATGTGCCTCGAGCCGAGCCCTTCCCCTCGGGGCTCATCCCAGTCAGCCTCACTCACCAGGCTTCTTGGCAGGACTCCTCCGGTACAGGCGGCAGGCGTCCGAAGAGCCCCCACTCCTCGGGGACTCTCCTCTTCACTTCTGCGGCGGGAGGAAGGGGCGGAAATGGAGCCCGCGAGGCTCTCTCTTCACTTCGCCCGGTCCCTCTTCCTGGGACCGGGACTTCAACGTGGAGCCTGCGAGGCTCCGGACGGGTCTCCTCGGGCACCTGGAACAGCTTGTCGGAGGCGGGGTAGGCTCCCGCCCTCCTTCCGGGACAAGCTCCGCCCCGGACGAGGCAACCTTTGCCTGACTTCCGGGTCGCGGCGGTGAAACGCGGGGTGGGCTCCCGTTTAAATTAAAGATAATGGCGGGGTGGGCACCCGCCACAACAAGCACATAAGCGGGGTGGGTACCCGCCTTAAAATACGAGCATAAAGTGGGGTGGGCACCCGCTCGATCCCAGCAATTCGGGGGAATCCCTACACTGGGGATTCCCTCAGAAGCGATGTGCAGCTCGGCGCTGCGAAGCTCCAGCGCTCCTCTCTCCTGGGAAAATTAAAATATAGCACTCACAGGGTGCAAGGGTCCCTCAGGGTCCATGGGGCATAGCTGGGCCCAGGGAGGCCAGCACACAGGGCCCTCCAGCAGGGAGGCAAGCCCCTGTGGTGGCTCCTCCTGGGCCCCCAGCAGCAGCAAGCCCCCAACAAGTCCAGGAACAGCACAACTTCATGGGGTCACAGCCCCTATAGTTATATGTCACATTCCTTTGTCTGCAGTACAGGGCTTGGGGGAACCAGCAAAAACTGGTTCAGGGGGGAATTGGAGCACTCTGTTTACCAGGCTCCTCTTCCCCTTTGTCAGGTGGGGGCTCGGTGATCAGACACACCACAGGGGGCGGAGCCAGCATTGTACAGGGCAGGCACAATCCTATTCAGGGTCAGGGGACTACTCCTCCCACTACTCCAAATGTAGATGTCCTATTCAGCCTAGTGCTGACTCACCCTGCCCCTCCTGGAGCCACACACACCTCCCCAGCCCTTGTCACTCAAAAGCCAGACATGCAATTCACATCAGGCAGGCAGACACATAGCACACAGAAATGCCAACTTCTAAAAGTGGCATTTCTAAAATAGTTATAATAAATCTGCGCACACCATTGCGCAGCATTTATTATTACCATTCCAAATATACCAAACTTGACCACGCTGCTCCTCTCATATCAGGAATTACCACTGAAACACTTATCAGGGAATCCCCAATGCATTCCTATGGGAGGGCAGCCCCACAGTAGTGAGAAACCAAAAATGGCTGTTTGTCACTACCAGGACATGTCATACACTTAAGGTACATGTCCTATCTTTTACCTACAATGCACCCTGCCCATAGGGCTAGCTAGGGCCTACCTTAGGGGTGACTGACATGCAGTAAAAGGGGGGTCACAGACATGGCACACACTTGAGGTGCCACGCCACAGCGGCAGTAACACTGAACGCACAGGCCCTGCAATGGCAGAGGCCTGAGATAGGTTTGGAAGGCTACTTTGGTGGGTGGCGCAATCAGCGCTGGAAGCCCACCAGTAGCATTTAAGTTACCAGCCCTGGGTATATGAGGTACCACTTTACAAGGGACTGACAGGTAAATTAAATAGGCCAAACAAGTGTAGACCAATCTTGCCATAAGTAATACAGAGAGGGCATGCACTTTACACTGGACAGCAGTGCTAAAGTGCCCAGAGGCCCACAACCACCAACACCATGTCAGAGAAAAGGCCAGGAGAAAGGCTAAAAGTTTAGGGATGACCCTGCAAAATGGGCCAAGTCCAACAGTCACTCTCCATGTGTAAACATAGGAGCAGGCATCGAGTACCAGTTCTCGCACTCAATGTCACACTCCCTGTGTAAATACAGGAGCTGCGCATCGGATCAGGGCAGCAGGCCTCGAGTGCCAGTGCTCACACTCAATGTCACTCACTGTGTAAATACAGCAGGGCACTGTATTGTGCAATATATATTTCTGCTGTGACCACTGGGTGTTATAACAACAAAAGGTTTGCACTATTTTATTTTTTCAAAGTTAACTCTGGCATGTAGAAGCTTAGAGACATATATTTTGTATGTGTAACAATTTTTGCTGACTTGTAAAGCAAGACATGTATGTTTCTTTTTTATGTTGCAATCTAATATATAAAATAAAAATAAAAAAATATAGCAGGGCAGCAGGCCTTGAGTACCAGTGCTCACACTCAATGTCACTCTCCCTGTGAAAATCTAGCAGGGCAGCAGGCCTCGAGTACTAGTGCTCGCACTCAATGTCACTCTCCCTGTGTAAATATAGCAGGGCAGCAGGCCTCGAGTACCAGTGCTCACACTCAATGTCACTCTCCCTGTGAAAATCTAGCAGGGCAGCAGGCCTCGAGTACCAGTGCTCACACTCAATGTCACTCTCCCTGTGAAAATCTAGCAGGGCAGCAGGCCTCGAGTACTAGTGCTCGCACTCAATGTCACTCTCCCTGTGTAAATCTAGCAGGGCAGCAGGCCTCCAGTACTAGTGCTCACACTCAATGTCACTCTCCTGTGTAAATCTAGCAGGGCAGCAGGCCTCGAGTACTAGTGCTCACACTCAATGTCACTCTCCCTGTGTAAATATAGCAGGGCAGCAGGCCTCGTGTACCAGTTCTCACACTCAATGTCACTCTCCCTGTGTAAACATAGGAGCAGGCATCGACTACCAGTTCTCGCACTCAATGTAACTCTACCTGTGTAAATACAGGAGCTACGCCTCGGATCAGGGCAGCAGGCCTCGAGTACCAGTGCTCACACTCAATGTCACTCTCCCTGTGTAAATATAGCAGAGCAGCAGGCCTTGTGTACCAGTTCTCACACTCAATGTCACTCTCCCTATGTAAACATAGGAGCAGGCATCGACTACCAGTTCTCGCACTCAATGTAACTCTACCTGTGTAAATACAGGAGCTACGCCTCGGATCAGGGCAGCAGGCCTCGAGTACCAGTGCTCACACTCAATGTCACTCTCCCTGTGTAAATATAGCAGAGCAGCAGGCCTTGTGTACCAGTTCTCACACTCAATGTCACTCTCCTTATGTAAACATAGGAGCAGGCATCGAGTACCAGTTCTCACAAGCAATGTCACTCTCCCTGTGTAAATATAGGTGCTCCATCTGGGAGCAGGGCAGCAGGCCTTGTGTACCAGTGCTCACACTCAATGTCACTCTCCATGTGTAAACATAGGAGCAGGCATCGAGTACCAGTTCTCGCACTCAATGTCACACTCCCTGTGTAAATACAGAAGCTACGCCTCGGATCAGGGCAGCAGGCATCGAGTACCAGTGCTCGCACTCAATGTCACTCTCCCTGTGTAAATATAGCAGGGCAGCAGGCCTTGTGTACCAGTGCTCACACTCAATGTCACTCACTGTGTAAATATAGCAGGGCAGCAGGCCTCGAATACCAGTGCTCACACTCAATGTCACTCTCCCTGTGTAAATCTAGCATGGCAGCAGGCCTCGAGTACCAGTGCTCGCACTCAATGTCACTCTCCCTGTGTAAATATAGCAGGGCAGCGGGCCTCGAGTACCAGTGCTCGCACTCAATGTCACTCTCCCTTTGTAAATATAGCAGGGCAGCAGGCCTCTTGTACCAGTGCTCACACTCAATGTCACTCTCCCTGTGTAAATATAGCAGGGCAGCAGGCCTCGTGTACCAGTGCTCGCACTCAATGTCACTCTCCCTGTGTAAATCTAGCAGGGCAGCAGGCCTCGAGTACCAGTGCTCACACTCAGTGTCACTCTCCCTGTGTAAATATAGCAGGGCAGCAGGCCTCGTGTACCAGTTCTCACACTCAATGTCACTCTCACTGTGTAAATATAGGAGCTATGCCTCGGATCAGGGCAGCAGGCCTCGTGTACCAGTAGTCACACTCAATGTCACTCTACCTGTGTAAATACAGCAGGGCAGCTGGCCTCGCACACCAGTGCTCTCACTCAATGTCACTCTCCCTGTGTAAATACAGGAGCTACGCCTCGGATCAGGGCAGCAGGCCTCGAGTACCAGTGCTCGCATTCAATGTCACTCTCCCTGTGTAAATATAGCAGGGCAGCAGGGCAGCAGGCCTCGTGTACCAGTGCTCACACTCAATGTCACTCTTCCTTTGTAAACATAGGAGCAGGCATCAAGTACCAGTTCTCACAAGCAATGTCACTCTCCCTGTGTAAATATAGGAGCTTCGTCTGGGAGATCGGCAGCAGGCCTCGAGTACCAGTGCTCACACTCAATGTCACTCTCACTGTGTAAATACAGCAGGGCACTGTATTGTGCAATATATATTTCTGCTGTGACCACTGGGTGTTATAACAACAAAAGGTTTGCACTATTTTATTTTTTCAAAGTTAACTCTGGCATGTAGAAGCTTAGAGACATATATTTTGTATGTGTAACAATTTTTGCTGACTTGTAAAGCAAGACATGTATGTTTCTTTTTTATGTTGCAATCTAATATATAAAATAAAAATAAAAAAATATAGCAGGGCAGCAGGCCTCGAGTACCAGTGCTCACACTCAATGTCACTCTCCCTGTGAAAATCTAGCAGGGCAGCAGGCCTCGAGTACTAGTGCTCGCACTCAATGTCACTCTCCCTGTGTAAATCTAGCAGGGCAGCAGGCCTCCAGTACTAGTGCTCACACTCAATGTCACTCTCCCTGTGTAAATCTAGCAGGGCAGCAGGCCTCGAGTACTAGTGCTCACACTCAATGTCACTCTCCCTGTGTAAATATAGCAGGGCAGCAGGCCTCGTGTACCAGTTCTCACACTCAATGTCACTCTCCTGTGTAAACATAGGAGCAGGCATCGACTACCAGTTCTCGCACTCAATGTAACTCTACCTGTGTAAATACAGGAGCTACGCCTCGGATCAGGGCAGCAGGCCTCGAGTACCAGTGCTCACACTCAATGTCACTCTCCCTGTGTAAATATAGCAGAGCAGCAGGCCTTGTGTACCAGTTCTCACACTCAATGTCACTCTCCCTATGTAAACATAGGAGCAGGCATCGACTACCAGTTCTCGCACTCAATGTAACTCTACCTGTGTAAATACAGGAGCTACGCCTCGGATCAGGGCAGCAGGCCTCGAGTACCAGTGCTCACACTCAATGTCACTCTCCCTGTGTAAATATAGCAGGGCAGCAGGCCTTGTGTACCAGTGCTCACACTCAATGTCACTCACTGTGTAAATATAGCAGGGCAGCAGGCCTCGAATACCAGTGCTCACACTCAATGTCACTCTCCCTGTGTAAATCTAGCATGGCAGCAGGCCTCGAGTACCAGTGCTCGCACTCAATGTCACTCTCCCTGTGTAAATATAGCAGGGCAGCGGGCCTCGAGTACCAGTGCTCGCACTCAATGTCACTCTCCCTTTGTAAATATAGCAGGGCAGCAGGCCTCTTGTACCAGTGCTCACACTCAATGTCACTCTCCCTGTGTAAATATAGCAGGGCAGCAGGCCTCGTGTACCAGTGCTCGCACTCAATGTCACTCTCCCTGTGTAAATCTAGCAGGGCAGCAGGCCTCGAGTACCAGTGCTCACACTCAGTGTCACTCTCCCTGTGTAAATATAGCAGGGCAGCAGGCCTCGTGTACCAGTTCTCACACTCAATGTCACTCTCACTGTGTAAATATAGGAGCTATGCCTCGGATCAGGGCAGCAGGCCTCGTGTACCAGTAGTCACACTCAATGTCACTCTACCTGTGTAAATACAGCAGGGCAGCTGGCCTCGCACACCAGTGCTCTCACTCAATGTCACTCTCCCTGTGTAAATACAGGAGCTACGCCTCGGATCAGGGCAGCAGGCCTCGAGTACCAGTGCTGGCATTCAATGTCACTCTCCCTGTGTAAATATAGCAGGGCAGCAGGGCAGCAGGCCTCGTGTACCAGTGCTCACACTCAATGTCACTCTTCCTTTGTAAACATAGGAGCAGGCATCAAGTACCAGTTCTCACAAGCAATGTCACTCTCCCTGTGTAAATATAGGAGCTTCGTCTGGGAGATCGGCAGCAGGCCTCGAGTACCAGTGCTCACACTCAATGTCACTCTCACTGTGTAAATACAGCAGGGCACTGTATTGTGCAATATATATTTCTGCTGTGACCACTGGGTGTTATAACAACAAAAGGTTTGCACAATTTTATTTTTTCAAAGTTAACTCTGGCATGTAGAAGCTTAGAGACATATATTTTGTATGTGTAACAATTTTTGCTGACTTGTAAAGCAAGACATGTATGTTTCTTTTTTATGTTGCAATCTAATATATAAAATTAAAATAAAAAAATATAGCAGGGCAGCAGGCCTCGAGTACCAGTGCTCACACTCAATGTCACTCTCCCTGTGAAAATCTAGCAGGGCAGCAGGCCTCGAGTACTAGTGCTCGCACTCAATGTCACTCTCCCTGTGTAAATCTAGCAGGGCAGCAGGCCTCGAGTACTAGTGCTCACACTCAATGTCACTCTCCCTGTGTAAATCTAGCAGGGCAGCAGGCCTCGAGTACTAGTGCTCGCACTCAATGTCACTCTCCCTGTGTAAATCTAGCAGGGCAGCAGGCCTCGAGTACTAGTGCTCACACTCAATGTCACTCTCCCTGTGTAAATATAGCAGGGCAGCAGGCCTCGTGTACCAGTTCTCACACTCAATGTCACTCTCCCTGTGTAAACATAGGAGCAGGCATCGACTACCAGTTCTCGCACTCAATGTAACTCTACCTGTGTAAATACAGGAGCTACGCCTCGGATCAGGGCAGCAGGCCTCGAGTACCAGTGCTCACACTCAATGTCACTCTCCCTGTGTAAATATAGCAGAGCAGCAGGCCTTGTGTACCAGTTCTCACACTCAATGTCACTCTCCTTATGTAAACATAGGAGCAGGCATCGAGTACCAGTTCTCACAAGCAATGTCACTCTCCCTGTGTAAATATAGGTGCTCCGTCTGGGAGCAGGGCAGCAGGCCTTGTGTACCAGTGCTCACACTCAATGTCACTCTCCATGTGTAAACATAGGAGCAGGCATCGAGTACCAGTTCTCGCACTCAATGTCACACTCCCTGTGTAAATACAGAAGCTACGCCTGGATCAGGGCAGCAGGCATCGAGTACCAGTGCTCGCACTCAATGTCACTCTCCCTGTGTAAATATAGCAGGGCAGCAGGCCTTGTGTACCAGTGCTCACACTCAATGTCACTCTCCCTGTGTAAATCTAGCATGGCAGCAGGCCTCGAGTACCAGTGCTTGCACTCAATGTCACTCTCCCTGTGTAAATATAGCAGGGCAGGGGGCCTCGAGTACCAGTGCTCGCACTCAATGTCACTCTCCCTTTGTAAATATAGCAGGGCAGCAGGCCTCTTGTACCAGTGCTCACACTCAATGTCACTCTCCCTGTTTAAATATAGCAGGGCAGCAGGCCTCGTGTACCAGTGCTCGCACTCAATGTCACTCTCCCTGTGTAAATATAGCAGGGCAGCAGGCCTTGTGTACCAGTGCTCACACTCAATGTCACTCACTGTGTAAATATAGCAGGGCAGCAGGCCTCGAATACCAGTGCTCACACTCAATGTCACTCTCCCTGTGTAAATCTAGCATGGCAGCAGGCCTCGAGTACCAGTGCTCGCACTCAATGTCACTCTCCCTGTGTAAATATAGCAGGGCAGCGGGCCTCGAGTACCAGTGCTCGCACTCAATGTCACTCTCCCTTTGTAAATATAGCAGGGCAGCAGGCCTCTTGTACCAGTGCTCACACTCAGTGTCATTCTCCCTGTGTAAATATAGCAGGGCAGCAGGCCTCGTGTACCAGTTCTCACACTCAATGTCACTCTCACTGTGTAAATATAGGAGCTATGCCTCGGATCAGAGCAGCAGGCCTCGTGTACCAGTAGTCACACTCAATGTCACTCTACCTGTGTAAATACAGCAGGGCAGCTGGCCTCGCACACCAGTGCTCGCACTCAATGTCACTCTCCCTGTGTAAATACAGGAGCTACGCCTCGGATCAGGGCAGCAGGCCTCGAGTACCAGTGCTCGCATTCAATGTCACTCTCCCTGTGTAAATATAGCAGGACAGCAGGCCTCGTGTACCAGTGCTCACACTCAATGTCACTCTTCCTTTGTAAACATAGGAGCAGGCATCAAGTACCAGTTCTCACAAGCAATGTCACTCTCCCTGTGTAAATATAGGAGCTTTGTCTGGGAGATCGGCAGCAGGCCTCGAGTACCAGTGCTCACACTCAATGTCACTCTCCCTGTGAAAATCTAGCAGGGCAGCAGGCCTCGAGTACTAGTGCTCGCACTCAATGTCACTCTCCCTGTGTAAATCTAGCAGGGCAGCAGGCCTCGAGTACTAGTGCTCACACTCAATGTCACTCTCCCTGTGTAAATCTAGCAGGGCAGCAGGCCTCGAGTACTAGTGCTCACACTCAATGACTCTCTCCCTGTGTAAATATAGCAGGGCAGCAGGCCTCGTGTACCAGTTCTCACACTCAATGTCACTCTCCCTGTGTAAACATAGGAGCAGGCATCGACTACCAGTTCTCGCACTCAATGTAACTCTACCTGTGTAAATACAGGAGCTACGCCTCGGATCAGGGCAGCAGGCCTCGAGTACCAGTGCTCACACTCAATGTCACTCTCCCTGTGTAAATATAGCAGAGCAGCAGGCCTTGTGTACCAGTTCTCACACTCAATGTCACTCTCCCTATGTAAACATAGGAGCAGGCATCAAGTACCAGTTCTCACACTCAATGTAACTCTCCCTGTATAAATATAGGTGCTCCGTCTGGGAGCAGGGCAGCAGGCCTCGTGTACCAGTACTCACACTCAATGTCACTCTCCATGTGTAAACATAGGAGCAGGCATCGAGTACCAGTTCTCACAAGCAATGTCACTCTCCCTGTGTAAATATAGGAGCTTCGTCTGGGAGATCGGCAGCAGGCCTCGAGTACCAGTGCTCACACTCAATGTCACTCTCACTGTGTAAATACAGCAGGGCACTGTATTGTGCAATATATATTTCTGCTGTGACCACTGGGTGTTATAACAACAAAAGGTTTGCACTATTTTATTTTTTCAAAGTTAACTCTGGCATGTAGAAGCTTAGAGACATATATTTTGTATGTGTAACAATTTTTGCTGACTTGTAAAGCAAGACATGTATGTTTCTTTTTTATGTTGCAATCTAATAAATAAAATAAAAATAAAAAAATATAGCAGGGCAGCAGGCCTCGAGTACCAGTGCTCACACTCAATGTCACTCTCCCTGTGTAAATATAGCAGGGCAGCAGGCCTCGAGTACCAGTGCTCACACTCAATGTCACTCTCCCTGTGTAAATCTAGCAGGGCAGCAGGCCTCCAGTACTAGTGCTCACACTCAATGTCACTCTCCCTGTGTAAATCTAGCAGGGCAGCAGGCCTCGAGTACTAGTGCTCACACTCAATGTCACTCTCCCTGTGTAAATCTAGCAGGGCAGCAGGCCTCCAGTACTAGTGCTCACACTCAATGTCACTCTCCCTGTGTAAATCTAGCAGGGCAGCAGGCCTCCAGTACTAGTGCTCACACTCAATGTCACTCTCCCTGTGTAAATCTAGCAGGGCAGCAGGCCTCGAGTACCAGTGCTCACACTCAATGTCACTCTCCCTGTGTAAATATAGCAGGGCAGCAGGCCTCGAGTACCAGTGCTCACACTCAATGTCACTCTCCCTGTGAAAATCTAGCAGGGCAGCAGGCCTCGAGTACCAGTTCTCGCACTCAATGTCACTGTCACTGTGTAAATACAGGAGCTATGCCTCGGATCAGGGCAGCAGGCCTCTTGTACCAGTGCTCACACTCAGTGTCACTCTCCCTGTGTAAATATAGCAGGGCAGCAGGCCTTGTGTACCAGTTCTCACACTCATTGTCACTCTCCCTGTGTAAACATAGCAGGGCAGCGGGCCTCGAGTACCAGTGCTCGCACTCAATGTCACTCTCCCTGTGTAAATCTAGCAGGGCAGCAGGCCTCGAGTACCAGTGCTCGCACTCAATGTCACTCTCCCTGTGTAAATCTAGCAGGGCAGCAGGCCTCGAGTACCAGTGCTCGCACTCAATGTCACTCTCCCTGTGTAAATCTAGCAGGGCAGCAGGCCTCCAGTACTAGTGCTCACACTCAATGTCACTCTCCCTGTGTAAATCTAGCAGGGCAGCTGGCCTCGCACACCAGTGCTCTCACTCAATGTCACTCTCACTGTGTAAATACAGGAGCTATGCCTCGGATCAGGGCAGCAGGCCTCTTGTACCAGTGCTCACATTCAATGTCACTCTCCCTGTGTAAATCTAGCATGGCAGCAGGCCTCGAGTACCAGTGCTCACATTCAATGTCACTCTCACTGTGTAAATACAGGAGCTATGCCTCGGATCAGGGCAGCAGGCCTCGAGTACCAGTGCTCACATTCAATGTCACTCTCCCTGTGTAAATATTCTCACAGCTATTATGTTTACATGTACTTCACTGTTGAGGTGTCGAGGAAAAGATCAAATTAAATTAAAATAAAAGTTTTAAAAAGTTATTCAATTTCACAGATGAATTGGCTTGAAGTGCAGGACTTGGAGGTCTGAGTTTATGCAATACAACTTGAATCTCTATGTGCTGTCTTCCTTATACATGTCTACCCTTTCTGCGTGGTTATGTAACTGTGGGTCTGTTGCTTTACTCTGACTCTCTCAAATACACTACTCAGTCTCACCCTACAGCTCTCTCAGTAAAGCCTCTGCCTCCACTCTCTGACTCATCCCAAACCTCAATCTGCTGCTAGAACTCCAAAATAACAAGCTGTAGACTCTTCTCCTTGCATCACCCCAAACCTCATTTTACTATTAAAATCCCCCAAATAACCCTTTCTAAATTCTTCCCTAAGGTACCCTTCCTTAGACTGATCCGAGACCTCATTCAGTGCGATGATCTCCCTTATCGAGTTCTAGAGACTTGCCTCCTCCATCTCTCCTTTACTCATCCCAAACCTCTTCCTACTACCGTGATTTCTCAAAGAACAATTTCTAGACACTTCCTCTTCTATCCCTTCACTCTCCTGCTCAACCCACTACCAGACTCACATGTCCACCACTCAAATTAACTCATATTTCTATTACTAATTCACCACAAATCCTTTCTTGGTTCCCACTTCAATGCCTTGTCAGGGGTAGAAAGTGCTAACGGGCCCTGCCCGTCAGACACTGCCCGATGGCCCCATAGGGCCGTCCAACCCTGGCAGAGACCTCTCCGGGGCTTCTCAAGGAGTGAGAGTTCCTCTATCTCACATGGGAAGAAAAGTCACCATCTCTCCTTTCATACCGAGCGGACACTGACTCGTGTGTGTAGAGCGCTGCGCTTGCACCTAGCACTGTGTACATGGAAGGCTATTAAAGGACGTGCTACGTAAACACACCTAAATGTGAAGGGCGCAATATCGACAAGCCGGGGAGAGCTGTGACTCTACACAGCCCTTTACTACTGCACGTCATATCCACTCAAAATACTTTATTCGGTTAATAAAAACCATAAAAGCACATTACATACAAGAAAAGGTAATAACACAATATAATGAAACTCATATCTAGTATATCTACAGCACATCATATAAAACACCACCTACCACCAGCTAGCCTCTAGGCGCTATAATAATGCGTGTGTGCCCATGTGCAGGCTTGAATTCACTAATAACACATTTAGGGTTCCTCATTTCAAAGCTCTTTCCCTCAACATCCTCTGAACTACTGAGTTTCATGTCAAGACATGCATTACGCATAACCCTTTTATTGCTGCTCTCAACGTTCAGCACTTTAAAGTTCAACATTAACCAGACCCACCGAGCTGGTGCTCAGAATAACCAAACCAGCCTACGTCAGCTCTTGAACCCCCACCACCTGCTGCTTCTCATAAGATACGTATGTTTTTTGTGTCAGCCTAAGATTCCTACCCTCCCACCCTAGGCGAGGGTGACTTTGAGGGCCACGGTCTGTGGCCCCTCACACATTTCATAGCAGTAATTTTACAGTTCTGCAGCATGTAGTAATAATCAGCAACGGTTGTCAATTAGATTACTTACTGATGGCGCCAAAGAGTGTCATAACTCCCAGTGGGGTGGTACAGATGCTGAACATGGCTCTGCTGACTGCTGCTGAGGCGTCACTGACTGATGCTGAGGATGCACTGACTGCTGCTTGGTGCAGGTGGCATGTGTGTGTATATGTAGCCACTAAAGCTGACTCCGCCCAGTCTGCACTAGAAGAAGACGAGGACCAGAAACCAGAGATGAGAACAGATTAAGATCTTGTGGGTGTGGTAAACATACAAGCTCAAAGAAGCTGAGTAGAAATGAAGGTGTAGAGCTGAATCTATAACTCAGGGACTGCAAAAGCGTGTGAGAGCTAGAAGGAGACCTCTTAACCATAGGCAACACGCACATGAGAGGCAGGCTTGCTGCAGACCCCCACAAGAGAGCTAGGACTGCACCCTGACCCAGGGAGTCTCTTCACACACATCAGCTAGAACTGTGGGGCCATCACTGCACACAAGAGATAGGCCTTCGCGTAAACCCCAGGAACTATCTTCAGATATGAGAGCCAGGACTCCACTTAGAAACCAGGAACTATCATCACATACAAGAGTCAGGGCCCCTCCTAGATTCTCAGAGATTAGCATTACATATGAGAGCTGGGGCTGCATCTAGAACCGCTGGACTATAATCACAAACAAAACGTATCACTCCCCCGAGAATCCAGGAACTATCATCAGATATGAAAAGTAAGAGTAAACCTAGAACCCAGTGATTCTCATCAGATACAAGAGCTTAGGATCCACCTAGAACCCCGCGACTATCATCACATACAAGAGCTATGACACCATCTATAGCCCAGCAATTATCACCACATATGAGATCTAGGACTACACCTAGAATAAAGGGCTATCATTACTTATGAGAGCGAGGGCTACACCTAGAACCCAGAGACTAACAGCAGATATGAGAGCCAGGGTACACCTAGAACCTAGAGATTATCACCACATATGAGATCTAGGAGTAAACCTAGAATAAAGGGCTATCATTACATATAAGAGCGAGGGCTACACCTAAAACACAGAGATTATCAGCGCATATGGAAGCTAGGGTACACCTAGAACCCAGAGATTCTCATCAGATACAAGAGTTTAGGATCCACCTAGAACCCAAGGACTATCATCAAGAGCTATGACACCATCTAAGGCTCAGAAATTATCATCACATATGAGAGCGAGGGCTACAACTAGAACGCAGACATTAACAGCAGATATGAGAGCCAGGGTACACCTAGAACGCAAAGGTTATCAGCACATATGAGATCTAGGACTACACCTAGAATAAAGGGCTATCATTACTTATGAGAGCAAGGGCTACACCTAGAACCCAGAGACTAACAGCAGATATGAGAGCCAGGGTACACCTAGAACCTAGAGATTAACATCACATATGAGATCTAGGACTACACCTAGAATAAAGAGACTATCATCACATATGAGAGCAAGGGCTACACCTAGAATAAAGGGACTATCATCACATATGAGAGCAAGGGCTACACCTAGAACGCAGACATTAACAGCAGATATGAGAGCCAGGGTACACCTAGAACGCAAAGGTTATCAGCACATATGAAATCTAGGACTACACCTAGAATAAAGGGCTATCATTACATATGAGAGCGAGGGCTACACCTAGAACGCAGACATTAACAGCAGATATGAGAGCCAGGGTACACCTAGAATGCAAAGGTTATCAGCACATATGAGATCTAGGACTACACCTAGAATAAAGGGCTAACATTACACATAAGAGCGAGGGCTACACCTAAAACACAGAGATTATCAGCACATATGGAAGCTAGGGTACACCTAGAACCCAGTGATTCTCATCAGATACAAGAGTTTAGGATCCACCTAGAACCCAAGGACTATCATCAAGAGCTATGACACCATCTATAGCCCAGAAATTATCACAACATATGAGATCTAGGACTGTATCTAGAATAAAGGGACTATCATCACATATGAGAGCGAGGGCTACACCTAGAACGCAGACATTAACAGCAGATATGAGAGCCAGGGTACACCTAGAACGCAAAGGTTATCAGCACATATGAGATCTAGGACTACACCTAGAATAAAGGGCTATCATTACTTATGAGAGTGAGGGCTACACCTAGAACCCAGAGACTAACAGCAGATATGAGAGCCAGGGTACACCTAGAACCTAGAGATTATCATCACATATGAGATCTAGGACTACACCTAGAATAAAGGGCTATCATTACATATGAGAGCGAGGGCTACACCTAGAATAAAGGGACTATCATCACATATGAGAGCAAGGGCTACACCTAGACCGCAGACATTAACAGCAGATATGAGAGCCAGGGTACACCTAGAACGCAAAGGTTATCAGCACATATGAAATCTAGGACTACACCTAGAATAAAGGGCTCTCATTACATATGAGAGCGAGGGCTACACCTAAAACACAGAGATTATCAGTGCATATGGAAGCTAGGGTACACCTAGAACCTAGAGATTCTCATCAGATACAAGAGTTTAGGATCCACCTAGAACCCAAGGACTATCATCAAGAGCTATGACACCATCTATAGCCCAGAAATTATCACAACATATGAGATCTAGGACTACACCTAGAATAAAGGGACTATCATCACATATGAGAGCGAGGGCTACTCCTAGAACGCAGACAAAAACAGCAGATATGAGAGCCAGGGTACACCTACAACGCAAAGGTTATCAGCACATATGAGATCTAGGACTACACCTAGAATAAAGGGCTATCATTTCATTTAAGAGCGAGGGCTACACCTAAAACACAGAGATTATCGGCACATATGGAAGCTAGGGTACACCTAGAACCCAGTGATTCTCATCAGATACAAGAGCTTAGGATCCACCTAGATCCCAAGGACTATCATCAAGAGCTATGACACCATCTAAGGCTCAGAAATTATCACCACATATGAGATCTAGGACTGTATCTAGAATAAAGGGCTATCATCATATATGAGAGCGAGGGCTACACCTAAAATGCAGAGACTAACAGCAGATATGAGAGCCAGGGTATACCTAGAACCTAGAGATTATCAGCCCATATGAGATCTAAGACAACACCTACAATAAAGGGCTATCATCATACATGAGAGTGAGGGCTACACCTAGAACCCAGAGACTAACAGCAGATATGAGAGCCAGTGTACACCTAGAACTGAGAGATTATCAGCACATATGAGATCTAGGACTGCACCTAGAATAAAGAGACTATCATCACATATGAGAACGAGAGCTACACCTAGAAACCAGAGATTATCAGCACATATGAGAGCTGGGGTACACCTATAATCCAGAGATTATCAGCACATATGAGAGCTGGGGTACACCTATAATCCAGAGATTATCAGCACATATGAGAGCTGGAGTACACCTATAATCCAGAGATTATCAGCACATATGAGAGCTGGGGTACACCTATAATCCAGAGATTATCAGCACATATGAGATCTAAGACAACACCTAGAATAAAGGGCTATCATCATACATGAGAGTGAGGGCTACACCTAGAACCCAGAGACTAACAGCAGATATGAGAGCCAGTGTACACCTAGAACTGAGAGATTATCAGCACATATGAGATCTAGGACTGCACCTGGAATAAAGGGACTGTCATCACATATGACAGCGAGGGCTACACCTAGAACGCAGAGGTTATCAGAACATATCAAAGCTAGGGTACACCTAAAATGCAGAGATTATCATCACATATGAGATCTAGGACTACACCTAGAATAAAGAGACTATCATCACATATGAGAACGAGAGCTACACCTAGAAACCAGAGATTATCAGCACATATGAGAGCTGGGGTACACCTATAATCCAGAGATTATCAGCACATATGAGAGCTGGGGTACACCTATAATCCAGAGATTATCAGCACATATGAAAGCTAGGGTACGCAGAGAACCCAGAGGTTATCAGCACATACGAGAGCTAGGTCTACACCTAGAATAAAGGACTATCTTTACATATGAGAGCGAGGGCTACACTTAGAATAAAGAGACTATCATCACATATGAGAACGAGGGCTACACCTAAAACACAGAGATTATCAGCACATATGAAACCTATGGTACACCTAGAATAAAGGACTGTCTTTACATATGAGAATGAGGGCTACACCAAAAACCCAGAGATTATCAGCATATATGAGAGCAAGGGTACACCTAGAACCGAAAGATTATCATCACATATGAGATCTAGGACTACACCTAGAATAAAGGGCTATCATCACATATGAGAACGAGGGCTACACCTAGAACCCAGAGACTAACAGCAGATATGAGAGCCAGTGTACACCTAGAACCTAGAGATTATCATCACATATGAGATCTAGGACTACACCTAGAATAAAGAGACTATCATCACATATGAGAACGAGGGTACACCTAGAACCCAGAGATTATTGGCACATATGAGTTCTAGGGCTACACCTAGAACCGAGAGATTATCAGCACATATCAGAGCTAGGGTACACCTATAATCCAGAGATTATCAGCACATATGAAAGCTAGGGTACCCAGAGAACCCAGAGGTTATCAGCACATACAAGAGCTAGGACTATACCTACAATAAAGGACTATCTTTACATATAAGAGCGAGGGCTACACCTGGAACGCAAAGATTATCATCACATATGAAAGTGGGAGCTCCACCTAGAACCCAGAGATTATCAGCACATGTGAGAGCAAGGGTACACCTAGAACCCAGAGATTTTCTTTGCTATGAAAAAGAGATGTGATGAGAGAGGCGATGTTGAGTGTCATAAGAACCCTAAATCCAGAAGTTCATCCAGGTATTGTCTTAAGTATGTAGTTTCAGGTTCCGTAAGTGCATAGATTCTACAGCAGGGTAAAATGGCACCAGGTACTAGATCTATTCCACAGTCATAGATTCTATGCGGTGGTAATTGCGTAGCCGGAACTGGATCAAAAACATCAGAAAAATCACGGTAGACATGCAGCAGATTGTCCAATGGGGAACGATGTGTTGCTGCACAATGTATGGCAGTAATGGGATGTTGCGCCTCTTGATAACAATGATTTCTACAAAATGCAGAATCTAAAGTCACGGTCCGCGAACTCCAGTCTATTTTAGGGTTGTGACATTCCAACCAAGGAATACCATGAATCACTCCAAAAGTTGGGGTGTCAATCAGATCAAACCTCGCCTCTTGTGTATGACCATTATGACAAACCAATGTTGGCGGTGTGGTATGAAAACAAATGAGTCCTGAGGAAAGAGCAGAACCATCAACCACTCTCACAGGTTCTGGTTCTTCCTTTGGGACATGCACCAGTCATAATGGAAGAAATTACCTGTGGCTCCAGAATTGAGCAATACAGATAAACAATGCCTTTTTTTGAGAGGATAAAATGAAGGTAATCCTTATAGTCATGTGTCTAGGAATTCTATTAATTCTATTGGTTATGTATTGAGAGATCCTCGGGGCCTCTTCGTCTCGAAGAAACTATCTCTGATTTCTCTGAGAGCATCAGTTTTCCTGATCTTCATGGACGATTTCTAAACAAATCACAGTCTTTTTCTTTTTTGGTTTTATGAGACATTCACAGGCAAAATGACCTGGTTTCCACAGTAAAGGCATTAGTGGTCTTTTCTGTGTCTCTCTCTTATCTTGAACAAGGCCCCTTAATGCCACCTATCTGCGTAGGTTCTTTTTTATCTGTTTTTAGTAGGATAACTTTGGAATCATGCCAAGGTCTTTCATTTTTTTCATTCCCCTAGCCTATGATCTAGTCTTACTACTAAATCAATAAAACATATACAATTCTCAGGGAGGTCTACAATATGGGCCAGATCATCCCGAAGAACTCTGTCAAAGAGAGAAGTACGTTTCTCATCAGGCCACCATGTTTCTGCAACCAAGCGATTGAATGTTGGGATGTACGTTAAAAGATTTTTGAAGCCTTGGCGAAGAGTCAATAATTCATCATCATCATAAATCTTTTTAGGATTTAGCAATAAATCCATAAAAGCAAAACAAAAGGAAGACAACGATTACTCACTATACAAAAACCAGAAATGTAAATTTGAGTAAAACCAATAGCAGCTCATATGATTATTAAAAGTTCTAAAATACAGCTTCAGATGAAAACAGTTAGAAAAATAAAAAGCAAATCCATTTTTGTAAAAGAGTGCGGAGTGCAAATGAGCAAAATACAATTATCAGTCAAAGCCAGTGTGAGAAGTTGGCCTGGTATATGCTGTCCACTAATTAAAGTGGGCACCTTATACCAGTCAAACGACCCTTATGATGTATGAGGTCAAAGATAACCTTTAGAAAGCTATCCTAGTGGTAGCTGTGGAGAGCAGCCTTCAGGCTTAATCTTGAAGGAATGTAAAGCAGCTTGTTTTACCAGAATATCACCTCCTGAATGACTAAATGAAGGAGAACCACACATTAGTTATATAAAAATATGTATTTATTAATATAACACTCTCTACTATCCTCTACACGAGGATAGAACACAAAGCACACAATATGTAATCAATAGAACAGTTGTAACCAGCACAATACACAGTGGGCTCCAGGGGGAGACCAAACCATATACTAAAATAGTGGTATAACAATCACGACTTGGATCAAGACACAGTCTAGAACACGTATAATCGCTGAGACCCCAAGGAACCACCCAAGGTGAGTAGATAGGGACCCCACGGAGGACGGGTGCAGTGTGGGAACACGACCGCGGGCTCCGTACAATTCTATGGGAAAGTCGCGGTTGCAGTTTTAAAGTTTAAGGACCCTTCCAGGAGGACTTCGAGCAAACCCTTTGGAACTTAAGAGTTTGAAGAGCCACCCCACCCGTGGATACCGTAGTACCAGAGTTACCTATCCCAGGGAAGCTGGGTGTATAGGTCTGAAGTGGCGTCGGAAACTCTCGTTGTTCTCAATGGAAGGCTGTGAAGAAGTACTGCTGCCGTGAAGGTGAAAAGGGTCCGGTGGAATCCAAGCCTGGATTCTGGAAGGAAGGAACCTGAAAGTAGAGGGGAAAGAGTCTGGGTCACTTCAGAGTGACAAGTGCTCGGGAGACGAATGTCCACCGATGTCGGGTGCTGCAGGTGTGAAGAAGGGATGCTTGACTCTGCAGCCACGAGGACCAGGAGACGTCGAGGACAACCAGGAGCCGGAGGTGAGCTGTCCCACAAAGGATGTCGAGTGCTGAGGGGTCGGTGTCCGGCGGGAGCACCAACAAGCCTTGGCAACAGCAACCCACGCAGGAAGGTTAAGCAGGTTACAGTGTGGACCAACAAGGTCCAGGAGACTCACCAAGCAATGGGGAGTCAGGGCACGTCTGGAGCAACCAGGAAAGCCCAATAGAAATCAAGTTGACCCTCAGGAGGACCCACAGGCCGAATGACCAGGAGTCGCGAGGGGACCTCAAGCAAGATTGCAAAGCACCAGCCCACGGAGCACTCGGTGCGAGGAGGCCAGAGTTCTTTGATGCAAATATTGCTCGGGGTCAGGACTACACGGAGTCCAATGCACAAGCTTGGGAATTGCCAACAAGCATATGCACTTGCAAATGGACGCGGTGCACAGGGGTTTGGGTTACGCAGCCCCCACGAGGGATACTGGCCTCAAACTCGGTGAGAGGGCAGATCAACCTCAGGGACCTTCGGAAATCCACCTCATGTGTTGCTAAAATCTTCGGAGTCCACAGGAGCTCAGGAGCAGCAGACCGGTCAGTTGCAGTTCGGTGCCTGCGAAGCAGGGGAGTGACTCCTTCACTCCAAGGGAGATTCTTCAGTTTTCTTAAGTGCACCACAGGTCCTGCACGGAGCCTGTATGGAGCAAAGGCACAGACTAAGCTTCGGACGGAAAGGGGGACGAAGTCGAGCCCAGTCGAGGTCCAGCGAAGTCCATAGTGTCCAGACGGTCGAAGGTCAGTGGTTTCTTCTTGTAGAATCTTGTCCACGTAAAATCTAAAGTCTTACATCCAAGTAAGCCCTTTTGTACCCACGGGAGAGGGTTGGACAGATTCAGGGGACCCTCCTAGGGAGGGGAGGGGCAGGACAGAGGGGTGGCTACACCGATGTCCTTTGTCCAGTTTCGCGCCAGAGCAGGAGCCAATGGCTCCCAGAACTGGTTTGAGTGGTACTATGCACAGGGACACCAAATGTGGCCCAAGTGCAGACTTTCAGGCACTCTAAGAGTGCCCCCACCCAGCCCCAATACACTAAATCCTGTCTGGGAGGTGGTCACACCTCCCTGTGACAGGATGCCTATTGTGCTGCCTTCCTCTGCTCGAGCTTGGCTCAGCAGCAGGAGGGCAGAAATGTGTCTCTGGTCGGCAGCATTCATTTTGTGCTGTCCGGGTCGAGAAGGCTGGCACCGGTTAGACCAGTGACCCCACGAAGCTCGCTTCAGAAGGGTGGAATCATACCTCCCACACCAGTTACTGGTGTGGAGGTATGATTCCAAGGTGTTTGATACCAAACACGATATGTTTCTATGCAGCCGTTTTCGAGATAGCATTTACCGCGAGGTTATAATGCACCTCTACCTATATGTCCGGCTGAGTCACAGACAAACCGGGAGAATGGTCTCCGAAGGCTGCAGAGAGGCTCTGCTCATGCAGGGGCACCCTCTCACAGATAACCCAGCACCCTGTCTTCAGGATTGTTAAGGCCTGCTATAGGGGTGACTTATAAGTTTTAAGTGTAGTGACCAATAGATATAGTGAACCTATATCTAAGGTAAGTGGTGCAAGCACCATCTTACACAGGCTGCAGTAGCAGACCTAGAGTTCTATTTTGCCTGGCCTCTCATGGGTGGCATAATACATGCTTCAGCCCATGGGAGGCCTCTGGGGTACCTATGCCCTGGGTACCTTAGTACCATATACTAGGGACTTATAAGGGTACCCCAGTATCCAATCTGGAGTGCACCAAAGTACATACAGTCAATTTAGAGGAGAAATCAGATAGACTGGGGTCCTGATTAGCAGGATCCAAGTCAGCCTAGTCAAAAACAGTGAAACATGAAGCAAAAAGTGGGTGTAACCATAAGAAGCAGATCCTACTTTCCTACAGCCAGTAGTCCTCTTGTACCAATTATCAATAATTCATTGTCACTTGAATGGACAAAAATATGGCGAGCAAATAATTTGGTCAAGGCTTCTTTAAATGCTACGTAATCATACAAGAGTAGGTCATTATTCTCTATTTGTGGAATGGACCAGTTGGCCGCTACGCCACCTAAATAAGAAATAATAAAGGCTATTTTGGCAGCATCAGTAGGAGAGAACTTTGTTTTACATAAAAAATGCAATTGGCATTGACTCATGAATGCTGCAAAACGACTACAGTCCCCTGTGAAGCGTTCAGGATTGGCTAAAGGTACAGGAGTTGGGGTCATGACTGTTATTTGAAGATTCTGTTCAGGTTGCGAAGTACTAAGGGCAGGGAAAGCAAAGGTAGTTGAACCAAATTTTGAGGGAACTAAGATTGGTCTATGTTCTTTGAGCGTAGGCTCTCTCCATTGTGTGACGTCTGATTTACTCTTTGCTAATGATTCTCTGAGGGCCATATTTTCTTGTTTTAGCTGTTGTGTTTTGATATGAAGACCACGAATCACAACAGTTAACTGTCTGGGATCAGGATGTCCTTCTGCCAAATTCTGAAGAAAGGGGTCCGTAGTGATCGTCGTCCAAGAGGAACTTAATAAGTGTGGCTTTCCCTTCTCTCACGGCCACTCACCTGAGTTCCAGATGGTTCCTAATGGATGAGGTTCACTTGGACGATGATATTCCACAAATCCCTATGCAGACTCACCAGGGCGCAATGAACTGAACACTGCCTACTAGTGACTCCCCAGGGGGAAAGGGGATGGGACAACAAACAAAAAAAACAAAAGAAAGGAAAGGAAGACTGGCTGTCGCTTGGATTATTCGTACAGCTGCAATGAGTGCGTAGGTGACTACGTAAAACTGCTTGGGTTCTTGCTTTTGTATCTATTCACTTTGAGCCACTGGGGAATCGGCGTTGGAGTGCACCCGTACCTTGCTATAAGAAAATATCCTTATTACTTATGAGTACTACACTCCAATGTGATGAGCTTTATTAACGAGAGATATGTTACATTATTAAGAAACGTACCACATGAATACAGGAATCGATACGCAGTTCTCAGGAACATGGTGCTTGTATGCATCATCTAAATATACATGTATATGCAATGTAAACAGCGAACATGACCCGAGAGGGTATCAGAGCGATATACAGAGGAGCAGAAGCGAAAAGAAGGAAAAGGCAAAAATACAACTGCAAAAAGTAACTTAACAAGCACAAATATAGAACAGGAGCAAGTAACAGAAGAGCAACCAAACTTATGGCGCATGTAGAGTTACAAAAATTTGCTACGCTGAATGAGATATCAAAGAAAATCAATAGGAGATAAAAGTTAGCTATGGTGGATTAAGGACTATTGCTGTATATGGTCATTCAGGAGTAACCATTTGACTTGTTTTTTGAATGAGGAGGTAGCGGGGTTAGATCTGATCTCGCGAGGAATAGCGCTCCATATCCTTGGTGCAAGACCAGAGAAAGCACGATTGTAGGTTCTTTTCGTTTTGAATTTGGGAGGTTTCAACAGGAGCGTGTTAGAGCTTCTTAGAGCCCTATTCAAACCTGATAGTTCAGGTTTTTTTGCCAGGTACACTGGGGTGTTGTAGTGAACAGCTTTGTGCATCCTGCAGGCTATCTTGAACTGAATCATTGCTTTGATAGTCATCCAATTGAGTTGAATTAGGTCTGCAGTGATGTGATCATGTTTCCTAGAACCAGTGAAGAGTCTGGCTGCAGAGTTCAGAGTGGCTCTTAGAGGTGCCAATCTAGCTTTGGGTAACCCTGCCAGGGTCACAATTCCATACTCTAAGCGTGAGATGACTAGGGATTGGACTGCAGACTGTATGTACTGAGAAGGCAAGAATGGCTTGATTTTCCTTAATATGTTGAGATGATGATTGGCTCCCCTTGTAGTTGCACTGATGTGATCTTGCATATTCAGGTATTTGTCCAGAGTTATACCTAGAGATCTCACAGAGTCAACAACATGAGGGGTGCAGTTGAGAGCTGTAAGTTGTTTGAGCCAGTCTTGAGTGAGAGAGCAATGATTGTGTGGGGCAATAAAGAGGAATTCTGTCTTGAGGGTATTTAGCAGAAGATGATTGTGAGTTAACCATTGTTGAGTTTTTAGCAGCACACAGTTAAGAGTTTTGATGTCATCTTGAGAAGAAATTTTCAAATACAATTGAGTGTCATCAGCATACATGTGGTATTGAATGTTAGAACAGTTCAGAATTTCGGAGAGTGGTTCCATGAAGAGGTTGAAAAGCTTGGACGAGAGTGTGGAACCTTGAGGCACTCGAATTGAGAACGGAGTACTTGTTGCAAGCGAGTGGTTAACTTGGATTCTTTGCGTTCTGTTTTGTAAGAACGAGGCAGACCAGGTTAAGACAGGGCCCGATAGCCCCATCCTTTTTTGGAGAAGAAGAGTCATGTTTGACTGTGTCAAACGGCGAGGACAGATCAAGAAGGATAAGTAGGCAGGGTACGTTCTGGTCAAGAGATCTCAAGGCGTCATCAACAATGTGTGTTAGAGCGGTTTCAGTACTATGACCCGCTCTGAAACCTGACTGGTGTTGGAGCTGAAACTTCTCGATGTGGTTACAGAGCTGTGTGTGAACGCATTTCTCAAGCAATTTGGCCAAAGTTATGATATTAGTAATTGGACGGAAGTTGTTAGGATCCGCTAAGTCTGCATTTGGCTTTTTTGGGATAGGGGTGACTTGTCCCATCTTGAGGGACACCCTGCACAAGAGATTCATGGATAATCAAGGGTCAGAGTGGGAGAACGGCAGATTTGAGCTCTTTGAAGAACTTGGCGGGTAGCAAATCGTTGAAGTGATTGGAGGGCTTTAATGAAGTCATAAAATTGTGCGGCTCGGCAACGTCTGGTAGTAAAAAGGAGTTCCATGATGCATTGTTTTTTGGAGTGTAATCTATGGAGTAGGAAGTAGGGGCTCTCGCTGCAGTTAGCCAAGATAATGGAGTGGGTAGGGTCTGATGCTGCACAGTAGTAGATGCGAGTTTCAGTTCAAGTTCAATTTTTCTTGACTTTTCAAAGAAGTGTGCTGAGAAATCCTCCCGATTGGGGCAAGGGATCTTGGGTGCAGAGAGTTTGTTGGTTGATTGGATAGCTTGTTGTTTGATGATTTTAAATAGTTTTTTAGGTCTGTTTTTGGCGTTGTCTAGCTGTGCCCTAAGGTTTTCGGTTTTCGCACTACGGATATGTTTGTTATATGAGCTTCTAGACATCCTCAACTGTTTGAGGTTTGTAATGGAAGGTGAGTTTCTCCATAATATCTCCGTAGACCTGTGTTTGGGACATTCCTCGTTTAGGGAGCAATTGAACCAGGGCTTGGTTGCTTCGGTGCAATTGTGTCCCAAATATTTGATACTGTGTGGATGTAGTGACCAGTAAGGTCATCCAGGTTAGTCATGTTGGGGCTGGTGGAAGAAGATTATTACTAATGGAAGTTACGTCCTTTACGTTGATGTCTCTCAGATTGTGAGACCACTGTTTGGTCTTGTGAGGTTGACCTTGTCTGAGGAGTACCTTTTCCAGAATGTAAAAAGAGATTTGGTGATGATCCGACCAATGTCAAGGTGATATGTTATCAAGTTGAATGATGTTATCTCTGGCTATGATTAAATCAAGGGTGGAGCCCTTGTTGTGGGTGGGTCCATTGCAGGCCTGGGTAAAGTTTAGGCGGAGAGGAAAGCCTTGAAGGAGCTAAATAAGTGATTGTTGGTGTCTTCCCAGTGTAAGTTGAAATCCCCAAGAAAGATATGGTTTGGGTTTTGGTCAGAGTTTGAGGATATGGACTCCATTATTTGTTCGATGAAGAGAAGATTGTCACCTGGGGATGATATTACATTCCATTATTGACTTTATTCCGATCTCAGAGATCCAAAAAAGTACATCGCAGCACAGGTTTTAAATTACCATTAAAAAAAAAGTCCATAAGAAATGCATAAAATCCTTAAAAAAGTCAATTTCATAAAAGTTTTACACTACACAAGATACAGCAATTCATTTTCACTATTGATACCATACAGAGTCATACATAAAAAGAAATATGTAAAAAGGTTCATTGCATTAACTTTCCCCGCCTGATCCACAGAGCATAGAAAAAGCGAGAAACACCAAAGACTATTAATCTGCGGGTATCTGTAGACAATAGCCTCAAAATTTCAAGGTAATGACCCGGACCAACAGCTCTGCATAAGGGTATTATCCATTTCTTTCTCAGTAGGGCATAATAGGGACAGAAAAAGAGTAAGTGAACAATAGATTCTGTGCAGGCTTTACACGCAGGGCATAGATCGAGTGCTGGGGGACACATGCACCACCTAGAGCAGAAAAGTTTAGTAGGTAGGGTCTTGTATCTAAACTGTAGAAAAAGCTTGCGTGCCAGCGGAGGGGTAATTTCCTCTATTGATGTTTCAAACCGTGGAACACTTTTAAAGGATAGAAAATCTTTTGTTAGACCTGAAAAATGTTCTGCCAAATCCATTTGGAGTATTTTTTCCCAGTACATTTTTTTTCAACTTCACCCTCGAGATGCTGCTCATAGTTTCTGGGCTAGACCAGAAGCTTTCCATCCCTAATCTCCCCAATAGATCACGCAGGCAAGAAAACCACCTTATTGATTCTGCCTGGGGGAGTCTTAAGAGATCCTTCAGGGCATCACGGTAGGGATCCAACTCTTCTATCGTCCACAGCCTAAACCAAAACGATAACATTTTATCATTTACTTTGCTTTAGTTGTTTGTGAGCAATATCAAAGTAAAAGGGAATCAGGGGGGAACTGACAGGAAGGTCAACCAATGATCTAAGGAAACGATTTTCTACTGTAGTTAAGGAAACTTGGGTACTCGAACCCCAGAGCTCAGCACCATACAGTACCCCGCCCAAAACCTTAGTGTTATAAATTTCGAGGGCGGGAGCAATTTGCCTAGATGCAGTCCTCCTATGAATTTTACTTATGTGTGCACATTGTTGTATTAATTGTAGTTTTGATTTTTCCACCTGTGGGCACCAGTTAATAGATGGAGTGAGTCGGATACCCAAGTAGTCAAAAGCTTCGACCTGCTCCAATTTGGTACTACCGGCCCACATGGGCCTAGTCTTTGCTGCAGTTCTACCCTTGTTAAAAATCATGAATTTAGTCTTTGTTTCATTTAGGCTGAGCCCTCTTTCTTTACAAAACTTTAAAAAGTCATTTAAAAGTTGCTGCAACCCTTGTGGAGATTTTGAGATTAAAAGGGTATCATCAGCAAACAGTAGTGCCGGAACTCTTCCTAACCCTATTTTTGGAGCATCACAGCCATCTCTATCTAAAAACTCAACGACCCCATTAATAAAAAGAGTAAAAAGGGTCGGTGCCAACACGCATCCTTGTCTCACTCCACGTTTGACTGGAAATGTTTCAGTTACTTGACTGTTGGCACCCCACCTAACCTGTGCTGAATTTTCTGAGTGTAATCGAATTAAAATTTTTAAAATATTGATTGGGAGGCCCATCTCAAGTAGCACCCTCCAAAGTTTTTGCGTGGGACTAAATCGAATGCCGTATGCAAATCGACAAAGGCCACATAGAGTTTTCCACCCTTTACAGCTACTTCCTTCCAATAAATACAGATCAACCGAAACACCTGGTCCAGTGTGCTGATTTTGGAACGAAAGCCCGCCTGAAAGTCACTCAAAATGTTTGCTTCCTTTATCCAATTCTGAACCCTTCCTAAGACCTGCTTGCAAAAAAATTTCTGTTGGGAATCAATAAGGCTAATGGGCCTATAGTTCAGCACTATTTCAGCTATCTGCCAGGAGGGTGGAATAGGGGCACCTGTCAAAATCAAGTTGGTAATCAGATTTATGTATAAACCCTACAGCGTTTTGTCTTCTTTATACAGATCATTAGGGATTCTGTCCGGGCCAGGGGCACGTGCCGACACACAGGAAGATATTGCTGTTAATGTTTCCTCTAATGTGATAACCAAATTTTCATCTTCACACCCCATAGGGAGCTCCATTTCCACTAATGCATCACTAACTGTATAGGTGTCGTCTCCATAAAGGGGTACAGTATATTCAAGTGTAGGTCCTTCCCCTTTTAGCCAGTATGCAGCTTGTCTCCAGAACCCTTTGGGGTCATTATCTGATAGGGCAGTATGTAAAGAAGCCCAAAGAGAATCCTCCCACTCCTTTTTCGCTTTATCGATAGCCTTTTTGTACTCAGCTCTGCAGGTAGAAATTTCTACATGAACCCCTCATTTAAGTGCACCAATAAGCACCCCTTTGCCTTCCTACAGTCCTGGTCTATTAAAGGTATGTTCCCCTTTTGGGTCTGACTTTGTCCTACCATTGGTAGCTCTAAGCTCATGTTGTAGAGTTAGTGCAAGCACCTGTGCTCCTCTCTTCGACCACCTTACTGTTGGGAGATCTAAAGGGGGAATAGACCATGAGCGATCCCAATCCTCAGTAAGGTCTGAGGGGGTAGAAATAAAAGGTTCAAAAGTACAGTTAAAATCGCCTGCAACTATAGTGGGGATGTTGTCAGAATATTTTGTCAGGGCATCGTCTAACTTGTACATAGTGCCTGTTTCCTCTACTGCACAATCTACTCTATTATAAACATTAAATATTCTAACCTTCCACCCACAGAACAAAGTCAGCTCAAGTGCCAAGATATCCTGTGTATCGACATTTAGAAGCCTAGCTTTAAGCCCCAATGTGGTTTTTACCCAAGTAGCAAGACCTCCATAAGGTCTACCCTGTTTTTTCCTTTTTGCGTCAATTGTGTATACTGAATAACCGCTCCTGTAAGGGGTGGCTAGGCTCCATGTTTCCTGAAATAGGATAACATCAAAAGTGTCTACAAAACTACACCAATCGGGGTCCGATTGTAATTTCTGGATCCCAGCCACACTCCACACCAAAATCCGAAAATCAGAAGCAGGGACTATCCCACCTTCTGACTCAGGGCCACGGATCAAACCACCTACTGCGCTAGCTGGTGGAAGATCTATGACCGGGCGAACCAATGCCCATCTATCTCTATTTCTAGTGCTTTTATTTGGGCTATTGCTATCTAGTCCAACTAAGGTTCTTAAGTTATTCGCCTTTTCACCCACCCTCTGGCTAGTGACTAAGGTTTTAGAAAGTAATGGATTTAGCGTGTCCCCAAAATTTACCAAATAACTTTCAGTTGATTGTAGTCACTTTGGATCTTTTTTACCTCTGCCCAAACCTGAGCGAGTATCTCCCATGTTAGCCCTCGGATGTGCTAGCTCTGGACCCAGGGGTCGCCTATATTTTATTAAGATCGATGTATTTTCCATAGGAATAGTGCGGGACTCTATTGAAAGCAGACCAGTGACCATGTCACTGTCGTAAAAACCCCACCTCAATCATATCTGTTGCTACCCCTGGTTGGTTGGATCTTTTTGCATATTTAATGTCATCTCTAATTATAGAGTAACAGTGGCGGGAAGATCTCAACCAGTGGATGACCTTATTTGTTACTGAATCTTTGTCTTCAAACCCCACCTGAGCAAGCTTGGGTACATTCGTAAGGTAGATCACATTTCCATCACATTGATCTCCCTGCTTCGTATAAATCCCATCCCTCACCAACCTCAGTGCAAGAATTTCATCTAATATTACTTTACCTCTATCCACTCCCCCTAAATTACTCCTAACACAAGTACCTAACAAAGCATTTCTCGAGTTCTCTACGTCAATAAACTTGAGAGGGCAATACCCGGGAATAGCTTTCTGGTGTTGTGTGATAGAACTAGTGCTAGGATTGAGTGTTTCAACAAATAATTTCTCATCACTTCTTCTATCAGGTGGCCCTTCTATCCTGTTGGCCATTTGCGGTTGAGTCAGTAATTGAGGTACTCTTGACAGACCAGGACATTCCTCTTTCCTAGGCGGAGCCATCTTCGTTAAAATTAAAGTGGCAACCTCCTTCCTGAGTGCAGCAACCTCATCTCTTAGGGTCTCGATAACTTGCTTTAGTGCTAATAGTTCTAATAGAGGAGCATTTTGAAAGGGTTCGGAATTAGTATCGGTCACCCCCAAAAGCTCCGAGTCTTGTATTGTAAGAGCCTCGTATCTATTGTGGCATTCTACCGAAATTAATTGGGCTGTATCCGATGTCCCGCTTAACTGTCCACTATGGGCCTGTATATCTTGATCCTCTTCTGTAATCAATGACCGATCTTCCCGGGCTCTTCTATTCTTTTTCTTCCCCTGGATGAACATATGTGGGATACGTTTGACATGGGACTCCCCTTGCAGAAGACCAAAGTTACTAACTTTGGGGACTACATAATCTTGGGCTTTTTGGACCTGGGGCAATACAGAATTACCAACATTATTCTCATTATTCTCATTAGCTTGTGAAGTTGATGGGTCCTGATCCACAATTTCCTGGCACTCAGTTAAAATTGACTCGATTCGGTCGATAGTATCATGACAAACTGCCCCAAGCGACTTCTTCTTTCTTTTAGAGTTATCCAAACCCTGGGCCTTGTCATAACTCTTCCTTTTCCCCATCTTCACTAAACTTCAACTAGACTAGTTATAAATAATTATAACGAAGTGTACGATTTTCCAATAGTTGGAGAGATTAAAAAGCCCAACACTACACTTCTAGAATAATATTTTGTGCGCCACCCAAGCGACCCCGTAATCCCCCTCTTCTTTCACCAGCCAGCTAAATGCAGCAGGGTTAAGACTGGACACAAGAACAGAGCATATGATTTACAATTAGAAACAACAAGTACAATACCAATTACTGGTCAGTGTCCATTGGTCTCTTTCCAAGCTTTCCAAGCTTCAGTGAAAAACCCCAGGGGATCGGCCCCGCCCCGCCTCTTCCTGGCGCAGACGGGCCAGCCCATAGCCCGGGCACGCCCGCGCGCGTCCCGCGCCGCGGTAGCCCTTCGCCGGTTTTATGCGCCTCCGGGCGCCGGGAAGATGACAGCAGCGCCTCCAGGCGCTGAGGCTTCTGGGCAATGGAGTCCCAGCAAGAAAGTGCGGCGTGCGTGGCCCCCACCAGGGGCGGAAAGTGCCTTGTGCAGAGAGGAGTTGCGGGCGTCCCGCGCCGCGGTAGGCCTTCGCCGGTTTTATGCACCTCTGGGCGCCGGGAAGATGACAGCAGCGCCTCCAGGCGTTGAGGCTTCTGGGCAATGGAGTTGACGGGCGTCCCTGGGGATGATATATAATGTGGAGCAAACAAAGGGGCAAATTACCAAGGAAGTGGCGGAGAGAGGCGTTAGCCGTCTTGGCTTAACGACTCTCTCCGCCACTTCGGAAACGCCAGGCTGCACCATATTAACAAGGATATGGTGCAGCCTGGCGTTTCCCTGCGATGGCGCTAAGTTACACGACTTAGCGCCAGCACAGGCACCCTTGCACCAGAATGCAAGGGTGTCTGCGAGCAGGGAGGTTTGTTTATGTATAGGAAGGAGTTCCTTCCTGCACATAAACAAAGCTAAAATGCCATTTTGTAACTTTCATGTGTGCTGCTTCGTGTAGCACACATGGAAGTTACAAAATGGCATTTTGAAAAACGGTTTGTTCATGTACAGGAAGGGACACCTTCCTGTATATAAACAAACCATGGCATTTTGGTTTTTCCATGTGTGCTGCACAAGGCAGCACACATGGAAAAAGCAAAAACGAGGAGAAATAAAGCATTTCTCCTCGTTTCGCCACATTAAGACCAGGATTTTTCTGGTCTTAAGTTTGGCGCTGCCACCTTTTATCGCCAAGCTTGATAATAGGTGGCAGCGTCGACTTCAATGGGTGTTGCAGTGGAACGCCCACCGCAACACCCACTGCACGCCCCCTTTCACGCTAAGTTTAGCGTGAAAGGGGCCCTATTATCAAGGCAGCGTTAAGCCACTTAACGTTGCTTTAAGCCACGTTACGTGGCTTAACCCTGCATTGATAATAGGGCGCTGACCCTATCGCCACCACAACGTCACAAAGAGTGACGTTGTGGTGGCGATAGGGGCTTGATAATATGCCCCAAACTATCTTGCCCTTGTTCCAGATTTCAATGCCTAGGTGTTCACAGGAGGACATCATAGAAGTTTGTACCTGTTTCAAGGTGACAAAGGAGCGATACATGCAGGCCATGCCACCCCCAAGTTTAACAGGTCTATCAAGCCTTATAATGTCGTATTTGGGAGGGACTAAGATGTCCATAATTGGAGAGAAGGTGTCATTAGGCCAGGTTTCAGTTAGGATCAGGAGGTCCAGTTCTTGCGTGAGGATGAGGTCAGAAATATCCGCTGCATGTTTCACTGCTGACCTGCAGTTGAGAAGCATCGATTTGATGTGCGAAATAGTTGCTACCGCTTGTAGGTGTGAGATGGCGACAAGTAGTAGGTTATCCTTGTTCATAGTTCTCAGGTTAATCTGCTAATATTCCATCAGAGAGTTGCATCTTGGAATCACAAATATTGCACATACGTTTTCCATATTAACACACGTTCAGGCACAAGCATCAAAGCTTTTTGCAATCGCAAGCGGTGCAATTCGCAAAAATCGGCCGTTTGCGATGGCAAAAATAGCTTTTGCGATGCATGACACAACTTGCCACTCTCAATTTAAGAAATCGCAATTTTTTGCAATTTCTTAAATTGCGATTACATTTAAGGAATTGCAAATTGCGATTCCTTAAATGCAATGCAAGATGCCTTTAAAAGTAGCGATTTCGCTATTTGGGCCCGCTATTTACGGTGGAATCATACCACATGGTAAATAGCGAACAATTTGAAAAATGCACTAAAGTGCATTTTTCAAAATTGTAGGTTACACACGCACATGTCCTTGGGACATGTGTGTGCGCAACATATGTGCACGGATCAATTTCAGGGGTGCAACAGGGTGTCCTTTTGACACCCTTGAAATTGCATGCGCAATTTGCGAGTACCTATTGGTACTCGCAAATTGCGCTGGCAATTTCCCATTGATTCCTATGGGCCTGTAGGCCCATAGGAATGAATGGGAAGCGATTCCTTATTTGCGACTCGCAATTTGCGACTCGCAAATAAGGAATGTGTAGGAATCGCTATTATTATAGCGATTCCTACATGCATAGGATTTTGCGAGTCCTTAATTGCGAATCCTTAATATTCGCAATTAAGGACTCGCAAAATCCTAGATTGATGCTTGTGCCTGGTTATGTTTTCTACCAGGACTGATGTTGCCCACTTGTATGTCATAGTCTTGGATATAAGTTATGACAATTTAGCATGACAACATTTTAGAAAGGGCTGCAGTGACGCCCATGACAGGACCCAGAGACTATCATCACATATAAGAGCTAGGGATCCATGTAGACCAAGAGACCATCATTACATGCAAGAACTACGGCTCTACCTAGATTCAAGGTGGTTATCACCACATATGAGAGGAACTGCTCCATGTGGAACTAAGTGACTATCAACACATACAAGAGCTATGACACCATCTATAACCCAGGGACCAACATCATATGCGAGAGCTAAGATCCCATCAATAACCCGGGGACTATCATCACATGAGTGCAGGGGCTCCAACGAGAACCAGGAACTATATTCACTTACAAGAGCTAGGGCTCCACCTAGACCCAGGGATTCTCACCACACAGGAGCTCCAGGGCTACCCCTCGGATCCAGAGATTAGCAGCACATATGAGAGCTAGGGTAGACCTAGAACCCAGGTAATATCTTCACATCAAAGAGCTGAGGGTCCTTTTAGAATTCACCAGAGCTAGGGCTGTACCTGGAACCTAGGAACTAACATCATATATGAGATAAAAGGCTCCATCTAGAACCAAGGAATCATCATCACATATGTGAAATGGAGGTCCAGCTAGACCCCAAAGTTTCATCTCATACAAGTCCTTGGAATACATCTAGAAATCAGGGACTCTTGTTATATACGAAAGTGAATTCTCGACCTAGGACCCTGGTACGTTTTTTACATACTAAGGCTTAGGATCCCTTTACAACCCAGAGACTATCTTCACATATGAAAGCTAGGCATCCATCTAGCACCCAGGGTCTCTCATCATATAACACAGCTAGAGCTCACCTAGAACTCAGGGACTCTCATCACACAGGAGCACCAGGGCTCCAGCTAGAACCGAGGTACTATCTTCACATATGAAAGCTAGGCATCCATCTAGCGCCCAGAGTCTATCATCACATAAAACAGCTAGAGCTCACCTAGAACTCAGGGACGCTCATCACATAGGAGCACCAGGGCTCAACCTAGAACCCAGGTACTATCTTCACATATGAAAGCTAGGCATCCATCTAGCACCCAGAGTCTATCATCATATAAAACAGCTAGAGCTCACCTAGAACTCAGGGACTCTCATCACATAGGAGCACCAGGGCTCCAGCTAGAACCGAGGTACTATCTTCACATATGAAAACTAGGCATCCATCTAGCACCCAGGGTCTCTCATCAAATAACACAGCTAGAGCTCACTTAGAACTCAAGGACTCTCATCACATAGGAGCACTAGGGCTCAAACTAGAACCCAGGTCGTATCTTCACACATAAAAGCTAGGCATCCATCTAGCACCCAGGGTCTCTCATCATATAACACAGCTAGAGCTCATCTAGAACACAGAGATTCTTATCACATAGGCGCATCAGGGCCCCAGCTAGAACCCAGGTACTATCTGTGCATAAGAGAGCTAAGGATCCTTTTAGAATTCACAAGAGATAGGGCACTACCTGGAACCAAGGAATTTAGGAGATGGGCCTCCAGCTAGCACCCAAGGATTTCATCACATACAAGATCTAGGAATACATCTAGAACTCAGGAACTCTTCTTATATATGAAAGTGAATTATCGACCTAGGACCCTGGGATGTTTTTTACATACTAAGGCTTAGGATTGTTAAACTAGAACACATTGCCCTGTGTAATTTAGCATTCGCTGCGCCATTTTCTTTGCAGGCGCCCTTTTAGGTTGTTTGAAACTAAGTTAGTTTAATTCCGAGAAATGCTTCACTATAAGTTTAGTTTTCTGCTATGTAGGTCTGTTCCCATAATGAGTACACTGTTCCTATGAGCGCATACCTTTCTCACTAGATAGAGGTCCTCTCCCACTTGTCTGGTGACTGGCCCGACTGAAACAACCTTAGACTTTGCATCTTTGTGTAAGAAATTAGTGTTGAGGCTGTTTTTCTTTGTATTCCATTGCCTAGCTGCACCTGCCTGAAAAATTCCACTGTGGGCGTGTTTTTAGCCCAGTTACGAAATGTACATAATGTATCTTTATGCTTGTCGATTTCAGTCCCTCTGCAGCACTCCTAGCGACTGGGCAGACTACGCTCCGCTCTGAGTGTATATAATAAACAGTTATTGGTTTGTATTCTCAACTCCCTGACCGACTCTTCATTTGGTAAGGAAGGCTGAGAGGTGGTCATTTGTGACCCAGGTGACCCTAATCGGGCCACTTCCTTCAGTTGGCGCCCGAACAGGGACTCCTTCGGGTGATTGATCCATCCCCTTTCCGCAGACGGGGAGAGGCCAAGGACATTGTCAGGTCGGACTGACGGCTCAGGGATCCCTGCACGAAGAGTAATATTTTCTCGCAGCTTCCCCTTCTGTCCTGCTGGATGGTGCCTCGCCCAGTGGTCATCCCGACTGGAGTCCTGAACGACGAAACCCTTGGATCTGACCGTTTGGTCTGAAGAGTCGGCAGTGGAGAATTGGTTTGTTTGTGCTACTGATATCAGGTGAGTTTGTTTTGGTTCTTTGTGGATATGGTACCATTGTGGTTTGAGTTTGGTGCGGTCTGAGGACCGTTTTTGATAAAGGTATTTGCAACTACTTTGCTAGGTAAAAATAACGAACTTGTTTTCCTTTTAAAATGCCTAGTCTCAGTAAAATCTTGTATTCGTGTTATCGTTGTTGTTCTGCAGATTCTCGATTGGAAGAATCTCAGCCAGCACCTCTTGAAGGCAGCCCTAATTTTGATATGCATGTGAAGCATGGTCTTGGCCCTATTATGTTTAGTGCATTATGGCACAAATATACAAGGGACAATACCGAGTTGCAGTGGCCGTTGACGGGCACTTTTGATGAACAAAAATTGGGTTTTTACAGGAGAAATTATTTAAGAAAAGAAGTAGACAGTCCATGTTTGATTCTCTCAGGACCTGGCAGAAGGAGGCTAAACAGAGACGGTTAAAAATGGAAAGAGATGCACGGAAGGGAAAAATGCAAACATTAACGCAAAAGGCTGTGGCATATGATAGAGAAAAACAAGAGTCTGGAATTGAATGTGAAGATAGGAGATTTCGATTGCATATAGATAAGTCTTATTTGGTTAAAGAAGAAGATGATACTTTTGTAGAGGAGTTGTTAGATACTCGACCTCCGCCTCCTACGCCTCACAGAGGATATATCCCGTTGTTCCCTTGCAGCCCCAGCAGCCTGTTTTGTCTGCTCCGGCTGTTCCCGTATCTGCGGCTGTTGTTTCGACGGCTTTGGCTACGGCACCTCCTGCTCCTTCTTTGTCCTTGCCATCTTTGACCACTGTGACTCCTGGTACATCTGCTGTTTAAGCTTCTGTATTTTCTGTTCTTTCTCCTCCGGTGCAAGCACCAGCAACGATTGTACCTGTCGCTTCTGTTGTTTCTCCTTCCATGGTTTTTCATCCTCCGATACCTTTGAATGTTGAGACCCCAGTACGTGGGTTTGAGGATAGAGAATGGATGAACTTTAAGGAGCAAATAGGCCCATTAGTGCGATCTGGGTTAGGGGATGAAGAGAAACAAGTAATAGCTGATCAGGCTGCGCGGTGGGCTCGTAATGCGATTTATAGTTTGGAGGATGTTTGGGAAGTCGTGTGAGATTTTGAACCCTTTATACAGCAAGATGCCCTTAAGCATATGTCTGCTTTATTGATTAGTCTTTGGCAGAAACACATTGGGACAGAAGCGCCTCAAATTTTATTTGATATTAGAGATCGCGTATATGCTGCCGACTTGGAGCCACACCAGGTATTTGGGAATGTTACAACTCTAGTTGCTTACAGGGGTAGACTACATGAGGGGAGCCCCACTCAAATAACTCAGTTTCCGATGCGGGAGGTCCATCCCATATATCACCCAGATATACCTGGGTTAACAGATCAGCACGGAACGGTCACTAGACGGGCCGTGGCTGCTCATTTCCAGGAGCAATGGGTTTATACTCCATGGAAACGGAGTGAGATTTAAGACCTTAAGGCTCATTTGCCCGACCCTAGGAAAAGTCCTACAGCTTATTATAAAGAATTTACAGAGGCTGCCTCTTCTACTGTAATGACTCTTGCTGATAGTGAAATGTTTTGTTCCGGTTGATGTTTGGAGACAGGTACATTCTCAAGACCATGTGATTAAAGGATGGGATCCGGAAAGGAAGCCAGGTGATGAACCCCGAGCTGAGATACTTGCTTTGCCAGGTTGTATTATTACATATTTGCATTCCCTTATTCCACCTAAGAAGGTAAGCTGGGACAAATTGACGGCTTGTCGGCAGAAGAAGGATGAAAGTGTGTCTCATTTCTTTACCCGGTTTGAAGATACGTTTTTGGACTATGGTGGGCAGGATATGTCTGTTGAAGGAGGAGTTCGATTGCTCGTTGACCGATTTGTTTTTAATCTTCTTCCTGAAATTACGACTTGTTTACAGGCGTCTGAGAGTACTTGGTCCACCTCTTTCCCTTCTGTTATTTTGAATATGGCTCAGTATTACGAACACCTCGATCAGGAGGAAAAGGATAGGACTGATAAGAAACACAAAGATTTAAAGACAAAGGTGTTGTTGCAGCAATCGTTTACGGGAAATATAGGGGACGGGTGGTCCTTCTAGACAGCTTCCACGTACCAGCAGAGAGCCTTCAACAACATCCTTAGGACCAAATCAGTGTGCATATTGTAAGGAGGAAGATCATTGGCGTAGCCACTGCCCGATGCTTTTACAGAAAGTTGCGGCTCCTAGAGGGCGAGGTTCTGGTGGGAGAGGTAGGGGGACTGAGAGAGCTCCGAATGCTGCGGTTTCTCAGGGTCGCTCTGACAATAATTACTTTGATTACCCTCGTGATGGCCAGTATTATCATGATGATTACGATATGGATGAGGTGACGGGTATGTACTATAGCTAGGACAGACAGGGAGAGGGACCAGTTCAGATACCTGTAGATCAGCGTGGTCCTTATGTCACAGAGGATTTGCAAGGCTCGACTAAGGAATTTTTTGTGGACAAAGAGTTTGTGGACAAAGAGTTCTTTTTCTCGACATATGGTCCCTGTGGCAGCCCTGTCTGGCCACAATAATGTTTCGTAGGTTTTTCAGGTGTACCGGTTGTAAGCCCCATTTTACGCCCCCTTGCATTGACTATTGGTCCGTTTACTGTGGAATCTCAATTTTTTTTACATTGAAATGTGGTGAGAATCTGATGGGTTTGGATTTGCTGAAGAAGTTGCATGCTACTATCTATTGCTCTCCTGCGTGTGTTTATATCACTATGGGTCCGGATGTGAGTACTAAAGAGTGTTTGTCTCAGGATGCACCCCTCCCAGCTGAATTTGCTGATGTCCCATCCACTCTATGGGCTACAGGTGACACAGATGTAGGGATGTTGCACATACCACCAGTTTCTATACAAATTAAAGAGAATGTTGTTTTGCCTCGTATTCCTCAGTATAAGATACAGCAGGTGGAGAACGGGCTCTTCTTCAGATTTTTCAGGATTAGATACAAAAGGGAGTAATTGAGGAAACGTCTGGCAATATATATAATAGTACTATTCTTCTGCTTCTTAAAAGGGCACCCTCAGGCTTCTCTGAGGATACTGATGGTGTTTATCGTTTTGTGATTGATCTGCCCGAGGTTAATAAAATAGCGGTTTCACGGTTTCCTGTGGTTCCTGATATTACTGCGCTTTTGACGATGATTCCTTCTACCGCTAAATTCTTCTCTGTTATTGATTTGAAAAAATGCTTTATTTAGTATTCCTATCCATCCTGACAGTAGATATTTGTTTGGGTTCACACTGGCTGGTATGAGTTTTAGATTCTGTCGCGCTCCTCAGGGATACACAGAGAGTCCTAGTATTTATAGTCAAGCATTGAAGGGTCAACTGGATTCACTATCGCTTTCTCCAGGTAACGTATTAGTGCAGTATGTTGATGATCTCCTTATTGCTTCTGATACGGAACAGGGTTGCAAAGATCGTACAGTCAAATTGTTGTTGCATTTGGCCCATCATGGCCATAAGGTTTCCCTTTCTAAATTTCAGTATTGTCGACAGGAGGTCACCTATTTAGGTCACCTACTGTCGAAGGAGGGTAGAAGGTTAATGCCAGAACGCATCAGTACCATTGTTAAAATGCCCATTCCACAAACTCAGAAAGATGTGCGCACTTTTATCGGTATCACTTCCTATTGCCGTCAATGGATACCTAACTATTCCCTACTAATTAAACCCTTGCTTGCATTAACAATGAAAGAAGTGCATGAGCCTTTGCTTTGGATGCCCGAATGTCAGCAGTCTTTTGAGCAATTGAAAACTGCACGTTGTTCAGCTCCAGTGCTTGGCACACCTAACTATAGCAAACCGTTTATGCTCTATGTCCACAAGATGGCTGGTTGCGCTTTTTCTGTGCTAACACAAACGTTTGGGGAAAACCGACGGCCGTGTGCTTATTTCTCGGCTGTGCTTGATCCCGTCGCAAGGGCCCTCCCGAGTTGTCTTGAGAGCGGTCGCGTCTGTGGCTACTTCAATCAGGCAATTGGCTGGACTCGTGCTTGATACTGACCTCACATTTATGGTACCCCATGCTGGGGATACACTTTTGAATAAGACAAAGACACAGCACCTCACCAGTGCACGTCCCACCGGCTATGAATTGACCCTCTTTGCTAAGCATATTACAATTAAAAGATGTACCACTTTGAATCCAGCCATGTTACTACCCCTCCATTCTGAGAACGATGCAGTTGATAAACATGATTGTATCTTTCGGACGGAAGAAGAGACGAAGGGACGGGTAGACCTGACTGATGTTCCCTTATCTGACCCCCAAGGAGAACTATATGTTGATGGCTCTTGTTTTAAATTACCAGATGGCACCACGACGGCAGCTTAAGCTGTCACCACGCTACGCGCAGTGATAGAGACATCACGGGTTCCTTATCAGTTAGCTCAAGCTGCTGTGCTCGCTGCTCTTATTCGAGCTTGCGAATTGAGCGAGGGACTGGTTGTCAATAGCTATACTGACAGCTAATATGCCTTCAAGGTCGTGCATAATTTTGGGCGACTCTGGGCAGAGAGGGGGTTCCTTACTTCCCATGGTACCAAGATTCAGCATGGGAACCTCATATTGAGGCTTTTGTCCGCTTTAGCGCTCCCAAGAAATTGGCTATTATTAAATGTAGTGCCCACAGGAAGGTTACTGATGACGTGGGGAGAGGAAATTCTTTTGCAGATCAGACAGCTAAGGAAACGGCCCGAACAAAGATGAAACGTATTTTTATAGCAGGTCCAGCTAGGTGGGTTCCTGAAGTTGTCATGTTCCAGAAAACCCTTGAAAGTGTAAAAGAGATACAAAGTGAAGCCACAATGGAAGAATTAGCGAAATGGCAGGAAAGTACAGCACAGTTGAATGAGGAAGGATGTTGAATTGATAAATCAGGGAAACAGTGATGGATGATGCCAGATGCATATGTTCTTCCTGTGGTTACTATGGTACATGGTCCAGCTCATATCATTGCCAAGGGCATTTGTAAGCTGTTAGACCCTGTATGGCAGAATGACAATATCTCTAAGACAGCTGCGCATTTAGTGAAATATTGCATGGTCTGCATGATGCATAATCCAGGGAAGGGTACCCCGACACCACCTGGTAATTTTGCACCACACACTTTTTCTTTTGAGGTCCTTCAGATGGACTATATTGAATTAGGGAGATGCAACAATCTTAAATATGTTTTGGTGGTTGTATGTGCATTCAGTAATTGGGTTGAGGCTTACCCTACTAAGGATAATACAGCCATTACAACTGCAAAGGTACTCCTGAAGGAGTTCTTTCCTCATTTCGGCTTGCCCTGAGTTATCTGGAGTGACAACGGAAGTAATTTTAATGCAAAAGTGATTCAATTGATTTGTGAGGGTCTCCATGTAAAGCAGAAATTCTATGCTGCCAATCATCCATAGTCAGCGGGTTTGGTTGAGAAGTACAATGGTACTCTCAAACTGAAGTTGGCAAAGATACAGGGTTACAATTGCCAGATGCTTTACCATTAGCTCTTTTGTCAACAAGAACAACAGCACATTCTAGGACAGGATTGTCTCCCTACGAGGTAGTGTTTGGGCGCCCAGCAAATATCTGGGGCGTCCTGCGTCCTCGTAGGTTTTCTGATATTGAGTACCCTGTATTGCCCGATTACCTTGGCCAGTTAACAGAAAGTTTAGGTTCTATTCACCAACAGGTGCGAGAGTCCCTACCTTCCACACCAGAGGGACCCAGCCACGATATCCAGCCAGGCGATTTTGTCCTATTGTGCAATTTCCAGAGGAAGAAAAGTTTGGAGCAGCGCTGGAAGGGTCCTGAGCAGGTTCTATTGGTGACGCATACTGCTGTGAAGGCTGCTGGCCGTAAGAACTGGGTCCACGTGACCCACTGTCGGAGGATTGCCTTACCCTATGACCAGTGGGTCAAGGGCGGGATTGGGGACTCGGAGTACGAGCAGGTGCCCCGGTTTGTCCCTTTCAGCGATACCCAGCTATCGTGGACGCAGACCGATAAAGAGAATGAGGATGTGTTGAACGAGGCTATTCCTCTGGAAATATGAGCTATCCAAGAGTCTTTGTTCACTGATCATACAGTGCCTGCGGCTACCAGGTACAATTTGTGCCCTCGGCTGAAGGAAACTGCGGGTAAGGAGAAAAGAGATTAGGGATGGACTGCATAAAACAGGTTGTACTGAGTTATGGTACCAACGGAATTAGTTGAGATTAGTGAAGGATTTCTACTTATTATATTTTAGTAGTCTGAACATTAAAAAGGGAAGACGGAAGTATACCCTGAAGGTATACCATCTTGATTGACGTGGGATACGAGCTTAGGACAGAGCAAGCTCCACCGCCGGTGATCAAGAGCACCAACGTATTGATGGACAATAGGAGCCTGTACCAGTGAGGCTCTGACGGACACTGGGAACATATATATTCTCCTTGCACTTTGATCCCCTTTTCATCATCTGTTATGCATGCTTTTGGTAGACAGGTCGTTGAGGAAGAGCAGCCAATGATTCTTGTTGCTCAGCATAATATGGTGTGGACACGCAAACAGAAAGTAATATGTGTTGCTCTTGTGGTTTTGCTGTTAATGATATTGTGTGGGGTGTCATGGGTTTTGGAAAATGATCAGGATGCATCTTTACGTACTAAGGGTAATGTTATTCCTCCGACCAGAAAACAAAGGACAGCCCCAAGTTATATATTTTTAGATACCCATAAGAGATTCTTTAGAGAAGGGACAGCTTGCTACCCCACCGAATCTGTTACTAGTTTATGGACTGCATATCAATTGTCACTTGTAAATTATACATATACTCACCCACCGCAATTTACAGAAGTGAAAAGAGTCTTTGGTTTCGGCTATCCAGGACCTGGTTTATATTATAGAAAGCAACTGGGAATGGGTTATCCAGGTTGTGATAATAACACATATTGCAATAACCTATATATGGAAGAACAGAATGTCACGCTGGTGGGTTGGCATTACAAGGAATTGATAGTCACCTGGGAAGCTGGTTATTATCCTGCTTTTTGTCCTATTGTGAATAGCACAGACACTTCTTTGTATATCAACTGTTCAAGAATAGTGTTGTACAAAAATACGATCCCTTTAGTGAATGACAAAGATCCAAGTACTTTTGGAATGAACACTAGATATGCTGCAGTAGATTATGAAGGACCAATTTATGCACACCCTGGGTTTTACTTTTTGTCTAATAGTACATATTCTAACGTTCATAATGGCACAGACGATGTGGCTCTTGGGATGGTGTTGCCTTTGGGCGTGCCCTGTAAATATGCTAAGCCTAATGTCCCCTGGGTTAAAAGGACTCTGACCAAAGAATTCTGTGAGGGAGTGACCGATATAGAGGTCAATCATTATAGTAATGGGATCACTTTTGGATACATCCTTTCTTCAATTTTCACTTTGGGTGGTACTTCTATGGCCAGGGGTGAAAAAGCCAGAGAATATTTTGGGTGCAAGTTGCAAATTGTATCTAATACTACCGTAGCAGCTTTACACGACATCACCACTCAGTTGGAAAGCATGAGAATATATTCAGAGCAAACTAGATACGCGGTTGATTTTATCTTAGCTAAGAGTGGTGGTGTATGTGCGGTAGTAGGAGACCAATGTGTAGTCAGGATCAAGAATATGAAAAAGAATATTACCAAGCATATTCTAGACATCCTCGAGAATGTCAAGGGAATGGAAAGTGGAAATTGGAGTTGGCCTCTTTTTGGTGGCTGGGGCTGGATTCTTGAAAAGGTGATTAACCTGATTGCAATGTCGGTATTTTGCTGTGCTCTTATTCAATGCCTCCCCTTCTGTTGTTCCTATTGCATCAATGTTCTCACCCCTAAATGGAAAATACCGAATCATGATACCAACGCTGCAATTATGGTATAGAAAGAGATTGAGGACCCTATGAACATAGATGAGGGCATTTTTTAGACTTCTTCCCTCCTCACAGTCTCCTTTCCCGATCCCGATAATGAAAACATGGAATGCTCATAAGGATTTATTGTTATCATTGTTTGTGGTTTCCTGTTTTACTGGTTTTCTGTTTTCCTTGTTGCTGTTAGAAAATGCTTTAGCTCATGCTAAAAGGAGGGTTTGTTAAACTAGAACGCATTGCCCTGTGTAAGTTAGCATTCGCTGCGCCTTTTTCTTTGCAGGCACCTTTTTAGGTTGTTCGAAACTAAGTTAGTTTAATTCTGTAAATACTTCACTATAAGTTTCGTTTTCTGTCATGCAGGTCTGTTTCCATAATGAGTACACTGTTCCTATTAGTGTATGCCTTTCTCACTAGATAGAGGCCCTCTCCCACTTGTCTGGTGACGGGCCCGACTGGAACAACCTTGGACTTTGCAACTTTGTGCAAGAAAAGAGTGCAGAGACTGTTTTTCTTTGTATTCCATTGCCTAGCTGCACCTGCCTGGAAAATTCCACTGTGGGCGTGTTCTAGCCCAGTTACGAAACGTACATAATGTATCTTTATGCTTGTTGATTTCAGTCCCTCTGCAGCACTCCTAGCGACTGGGCAGACTGGGCTCCGCTCTGAGTGTATATAGGAAACAGTTATTGGTTTGTATTCTCTACTGTCTGACCGACTCTTCATTTGGTATGGAAGGCTGAGAGGTGGTCATTAGTGACCCGAGTGACCCGAATCGGGCCACTTCCTTCAGGATCCCTTCAGAACCCAGCGACTATCTTCACATATGAAAGCTAGGCATCCATCAAGCACCCAGAGTCTCTCATCATATAGCACAGAAAGCATTTCACCTAGAACCCACGTATTATCAGCAAGTATGAACACAGTGCTGAGAGCACAGCTGAATGCCGGCTCTGAACTCAGAATGGAGGAATGGCCAGCGCTCATTAGAACTTGAAACCTCTATATATAGCTGTTCTTTTGGGGCCTGGTTGGAGCATGGTGGTCTGGGGTCTGCTCTTAGGGTCAGACCCACTGCTTGCCAAGCTGCCATGTTCTTTTGTTGAGGCCATGTTGGTTACTTTCAGTTCTCCCCTTATTGCTGCATCTTTGCATTCTGGAGCATTTTCTTTTTGTGTTGCAGGCTCCTGAGTCAGATATAAGACAGGTCCCGCCTAAGGTCGGCCTAAATGGCCTCTGGGAGACGCAGGGCCAGACTAAGAACCAAAAGTAGCCCTGGCAAATTTTGCCACCGCCATGCCCTGTACTGCATGTAGAAAGTGAGCCTGACCTCTGCAAGAGTGGTTTGGGGGTGAGAGGGGGGTTCTCCCCCCAAAGAACATTTTTAAATAATTGAAATAGGCTGCTTTTTACAACATATTTTGTAATTATAGAAACTTGTCCAGTCATTGAATAGATGGATGGAAATTGGAGATAGGGCTGCATGGCTCAATAAATGAATAGTTGAATGGTGAGGTGTGGGTTGATAAGTTACATCCGGAATGGATGACAATGAATAAAGACTTTTAGCTACGTGGAGAAAAATGGTCTCAATGCACTGACCAAGGTTTGGCTCTGGGGTTCATTTTAGCTTCCATATTAAATCATCACCTCCCCCGCCCAAACACTACTACCACCAATCCTTTAGAAACATGCGTGACCTGGATGATTTAACAAAGTGCACTGATTTTAGCGCCTCAAAGAATTAAACACAAAGCATTGAGGTTTGATCTAAAATGTGAGAAAGACAAAGATACCTATGTAGTGATCTAATTGCACAGAAAACCTTTCATCAATCCCGGATTCCACTAAACCACATTGTGTGATTCTAGGCAGTTCCTGTTTTCACAGTGCCACCTTTTCCTTCATCAACACATAAGAGTACCTTGATATACATCAGTTTGGGGTGTGCACTCTACAAAAGCTAAGAACTATAATGTATCTTCATCCATAGTAACACCTCGGGCCATGTATAGGGGGCAAAAGACAACTGACTTCTCCCTTGTTTAACTAATGGCATCATCGTCAGAGCAGTGGTGGTGGGGGCATGGGTGTTTCTAAGTTCATGATTAGAATCTATCACTTCTAACAACTGTCACTCAATACAATGTATATGGCAAATTTCTTTATTAGCATTTTGCTATAAGCAAACAATACAGTACAAAACTCACCGGCCCAATACCCGTTACAATAATTTAAAACATACTTGCAGCATAGTGTCTCCACAACTCGCAGAAGATCCCAAAAAGAAACAATCATTACATGCAGTCTAGGGTCTCATGCAAATGAGGGGGGCAAGGCACATGTACACACGTGATAACTGGAAGGCTTACAACTTTAAACAACTTGTCGGGGGAAGGACGGGGGACCGAGCCGCCAGACACCCATCATTCATTCTCTCAGCCATAACATCCTCGTCGGTATGAGAAGCCGGGTCAGTATATGGTGCTCACTTATGTAAATATAGCACCTTGCACTAACCCGGGCGACCTTTATGGTGATTTTAGGGGTTAGACAACCGAGAAAGCTATCTAAGTGGTAGCTGTGGAGAGCAGCCTTCATGCTTAATCTAGGAGGAGTGCAAAGCAGCTCGGTTTACCAGTACCTAATCGTCTAGTGTAAGCTAAATGAAAAAGAACCCCACAGTGTACTTATAACAAGCATTTGCAATGCAATAGATCTCGCATTCACACGAGTTTGAGCTATTGGCATTGTAAATGACAATGCCTTTTATATATGTTTTGGCAGGCATGGAGGGAGGGAGGGATGGTCTTGGCTGCAGCTCCGTACAGTGCCCCTGTTATTACTAGTGAGCGAGAGGCGCTGAGGTGGTGGTATTGCTGGTGGTGGTAGTATTGGTATTGGTTGTATTGGTAGTGGTGGTATTGGTGGTATTGGTGGTATTGGTGGTGGTGGTATTGGTGGTGGTGGGATTGGTGGTATTAGTGGTGGTGGTATTGGTTGTGGTGATATTGGTGGTATTGGTGGTATTGGTGGTAATGGTGGTGGGATATTGGTATTGGTGGTGGTATTGTTGGTGGTGATCGTGGTATTGGTGGTGGTGGTAGTGGTGGTGGTATTGGTGATGGTGGTATTGGTGGTATTGTGATGGTTTTGGTGGTGGTGGTTTTGGTGGTGGTATTGGTGGTATTGGTGGTGGTGGTGGTGGCATTCGTGGTGGTATTGGTGGTGGTGGTATTGGTGGCAGTATTGGTATTGGTGGTGGTGGTGGTATTGGTATTAGTGGTAGTATTGGTATTGGTGGTGGTGGTACTGGTATTGGTATTGGTGGTATTGGTGGTGGTGGTATTGGTGGTTTTGGTGGTGGTTTTGGTGGTGGTTTTGGTGGTATTGGTGGTGGGTATTGGTGGTATTGGTGGTGGGGTGTTGGTGGTGTTGGTGGTGGTATTGGTGGTGGTGGTAGTATTGGTATCGATGGTGGTGGTATTGGTGGTGGTATTGGTATTGGTGGTGGTGGTATTGGTGGTAGTGGTATTGGTGGTGGTATTGGTGGTGGTGGTGGTGGTATTGGTGGTGGCATTGGTGATGGTGGTATTGGTGGCATTGGTGGTGTTGGTATTGGTGGTGGTGATACTGGTGCTGGTGGTGGTATTGGTGGTGGTATTGGTGATGGTATTGGTGATGGTATTGGTGGTGGTGGTATTAGTATTGGTGGTATTGGTATTGTGGTGGTGGTATTGGTGGTGGTGGTATTGGTGGTGGAATTAGTGGTGGTGGTATTGGTGGTGGTGGTATTGGTGGTGGTAGTATTGGTGGTAAAAATAACATTGTATAGCTTTGCTCAAGCAGACCCCCAGGAGCTAGCATGATTGTCACATAAATCCTCTCACTTTGAAGTCAGAGAAAGGTTTTTTCAGTGAATTTCTAAGGTTTTTTAAATGCTAATTTCTAACTATAACGTCCCTGAAACCTATGGTTTTTTCAGTGAATATATACATATATATATACATATTCACTAAAAAAAACATAGGTTTCAGGGACGTTATAGTTAGTTGGACATTTCACTCGTACAAAACCAGAGAAATTCGTCTGTTATAGTTAGTTCAGCTAACTATAACTCGCGCCCCCGCAATGCACTGCTGATGACGTAACATATTACATCATTCATGACATGGTCAGTGACATCACTGATGACATCACTGATGACATCTCAAATGACATCACTGATGACATCATCCAGTGACTGTGTGTTTCTGTAAAGTTTAAATATGTTTTATATATATGCCAAGGTGTATTGAAGAATGAGTGGATGTATAAGTGTCTGGATGGAGGATTTAGTAGGTGCGTGACTGACTGTTTAAGTGAGTGATTACATGTGTCTTACTGAATGCATGGGTTAGTGACTAAACTGTGTGAATGTCTGTATCAGTCTGTCTGTTGCTGTATAAGCTGCTGCATGGGTTGGTTAGTAGCTAAATGAGTGTCTATATGGGTTATCGATTAGTTGCCTGAGTATTTGTATGGGTGCCTGAGTGTGTGTGGGTGGGTGGGAGGTGTGTGACTCTGTGCACAGATGTTTGAGTGGTTGATTCACTGGGTGTATGGGTTCAAGAGTGCATGTGAAAACAGCTGTATGGGAGGGTGAGTGTGTGTATGGGTGTGTTGGTGAGTGAATGGATATCTCAGTGGTACATGTCCAAGTAACTACATATGTAAAAGGCAGTGTATGTGAGAGTTGGAGTATATAAATGACTATACGTGAGAGTCAGTGATTGTGAGAGTGGCTGTATGGATGAGTATGTACTTGTATCAATGATTGTATAAGAGAGTAAGTATGCGTTTGTTTCTGTTTGAATAAGTGATGTGGTGTGTGTATAACTGTATAGGTGAGTAAATGGAAGTGTGATTGATTCTTTGCATGACTGACTAGGTGTGTGAGTAACTCTGGATGAGTGATGGTGTGTGAGTGTCTGTATAGGTGTATGAGTGCTTATGATAGTGTTTTATTGATGAGTGACTGCATGTATGAGTGATTGTATGGGTGAATGAGTGGATGTGTGTGTAGAACAAGGAATCAGTGAGTGCATATGTAGTAACTGGTTTTGGTGTGTCGATGGTTTCGAAAATGGTAGTCTGTATTTTACGGTGGGTGTATCAAAGGTTATATTAGGGTGTGAGGAGGAGCATCAGATTTTCACGTGGATGATGTCATCAGTGATGTCATCAGTGATGTCATTTGAGATGTCATCAGTGATGTCATCAGTGATGTCACTGACCATGTCATGAATGATGTAATATGTTACGTCATCAGCAGTGCATTGCGGGGGCGCGAGTTATAGTTAGCTGAACTAACTATGACAGACAAATTTCTCTGGTTTTGTACTAGTGAAATGTCCAACTAACTATAACTTCCCTGAAACCTATGTTTTTTTTAGTGAATTTCTAAGGTTTTTTAAATGCTAATTTCTAACTATAACGTGCCTGAAACCTATGGTTTTTTCAGTGAATTTCAAAGGTTTTTTAAATGCTAATTTCTAACTATAACGTCCCTGAAACCTATGGTTTTTTCAGTGAATTTCAAAGGTTTTGAAATGCTAATTTCTTACTATAACGTCCCAAAAGTATGTTTTCTTATTTTTTTATTGTTATAAAAATAATGTATTAATTTCTTATTCTTAAGAAGTACATATAAATTTATTTATTTTTAATAAGAAAGTGGATTCGCGCACCCATCGTGTACCTGTCTCGATCGGTGCGTGATTCCAAGCCGCCATATTGGTAAAGTCGTGTAGGATGCGCGCTTCGTAAGCGACGGGTGCGCAAACTACGACCTCGCGTAACGTTACGTAGGTGCGGATGTCGCGCTGGGTGCGCGACTTCGCCGTAAAATTTTAAGTTTAAAAACTACATATATATATAAGTTTTAACTGTATATTAAAGCAAGAGATTTTTTAATTTATTTATAAAAATCATATACTTGTAAGTAGAATAAAGATAAGTTATTGTTAAATATATTTTTGCAAAGTCGAGATGGGTGCACGCTGGGTGCGTGCGCGCAGTGCGAATCCATGTGACTAAAGAATCTCATTGGTTGAGAACCTATTCATTCTAGAAGTTGCAAGACCCCACCCAATTTTGTCATTGCTTGAAGATCCTCAGGAGGAGACACACCTATTGTGTTTTTTCTCTTGTTCACTTGTTTTTGGTGTTTTTTTCCTGCAACATTTGAATTATGGCATCTTCAAGTGAACCAGCACAGCTTCATGAAGAGGATGAAGAGTTGGAGGAACCTCCAAGAAAGAAGAAAGAAAGTATTGTATGGGCATTCTTCCGTATTCCAGAGAGCGAAAAAAAAGTTAACGCCCGAAAGGTCACTTGCAACATCTGTGACAGAGTTCTATCCAGAGGGTCTGAGAAGAAGTACTCTTGTGGTACTTCTTCTATGCTAAAACATCTACAAACCATCCACCCTCGGCCGCTGGCCCGAGAACAAAGGAAGAGGGAATTAGAACAGCAAGCCCTGCAGGATGACCAGCAACCGAGTACATCTTCCGGACCTGGCTCTTCGAACAGAGGCCCAGACATTATGCCTGAATTCGCTGGTCTTGAAGAGCGATGTATAAAATGTAAAAAGAGCGTGTGCTATGGAGAGCAATCCATTGACAACATCGTTTTTGCTGCTCGCAGCCACCATTGTTAATTTTTTTCTTTTGCAATGTTGGTTTTTTTGCAAAAGTTATGACGCCAGTTGTGTCACTTTTTCTTGTTGTTTATATTTTTCTTTTGAAAAAAAACAGCAAAAAAATTTGAAAAAGAGTTAAAAAACACACAAAAAATACAAAACTAAAAAAGAAGAAAAAAAACGGTTCTCTTTAGAACCACCTATTCTGTTAAAAAAAGAAAAATGAGTGCATGTGGTGTACCTGGGTGATTGCATGAGTGCATCAGTAATATATAGGTGCTTGCATCAGTGCATGGGTAGTGCCTGCATGATAGGACGACTGCATGAGTAATGCCTGGGTGATTGTATTAGTACATGGGTAGTGCTTGAGTGATTAAAAGAGTGCATGGGTAGTGCCTGGGTGATTGCATGACTCCATTAGTAGTACGTAGCTGCTTCTATGAGTGCATGGGTAGTGCCTGGGTGATTACATGAGTGCATCAGTAATACGTATATGCTTGCATGAGTGGATGGGTAGTTTCTGCGTGATTGGACAAGTTCATGGGTAATGCCTGGGTGACTGCAAGAGTGCATGGGTACTACCTGGGTAATTGAAGGAGTGAATGAATAGTGTCTGGGAGATTAGAGGACTGCATGGGTAGTGCACAGGTGATTGTAGCACTGCATGTGTTAGTACCTGGGTCATTGCATGAGTATATAGGTACTGATTGGATGATTAGAGTACTGCAGGGATAGTGCATGGTGAATTTACAAGTGCTTGGGTATTGGCGGAGTGATTGGATAAGTACATGGTCTGTTGGGTGATTGGACGAGTACATGGGTAGTGACAGGGTGATTGCTGGAGTGCATAGGTACTACCTGGGTAATTGGAGGAGTGAATCAGTAGTGTGTAGGTGGATAGAGATCTGCATGGGTAGTGCACAGGGGATTGTAGTAGTGCCTGTGTTAGTGCCTGGGTTATTGCATGAGTACATGGGTAGTGATTGGATGATTAGAGTACTGCAAGGATAGTGCATGGTGAATTTACAAGTGCTTGGGTATTGGCGGAGTGATTGGATAAGTACATGGTACTAGCTGGGTGATTGTAGGAGTGCATGGGTAGTGACAGGGTGATTGCTGAAGTGCATGGGTACGACCTGGGTAATTGAAGGAGTGAATGAGTATTGTCTAGGAGATTAGAGGACTGCATGGGTAGTGCACAGGTGATTGTACCACTGCATGGTTAGTGCCTGGGTCATTGCATGAGTACATAGGTACTGATTGGATGATTAGAGTACTGCATGGATAGTGCATGGTGAATTTACAAGTGCTTGGGTATTGGCGGAGTGATTGGATAAGTACATGGTACTGTTGGGTGATTGGAGGAGTACATGGGTAGTGACAGGGTGATTGCTGGAGTGCATGGATACTACCTGGGTAATTGAAGATTTGAATGAGTACTGTCTAGGTGAACAGAGAATTGTATGGGTGGTGCACAGGTGATTGTAGTACTGCATGGTTAGTGTCTGGGTCATTGCATGAGTACATGGGTAGTGACTGGATGATTAGAGTGCTGCAAGGAGAGTGCATGGAGAATTTATAAATGCTTGGGTTTTGGCGGAGTGATTGGATAAGGACATGGTGCTGGCTGGGTGATTGGAGGAGTGCATAGGTAGTGACAGGGAGATTGCTGGACTGCATGGAAAGTGCACAGGGGATTGTAGCAGTGCATGTGTTAGTGCCTGGGTCATTGCATGAGTACATGGGTACTGACTGGATGATTAGAGTACTGCAAGGAGAGTGCATGGTGAATTTATAAGTGCTTGGGTATTGGCAGAGTGATTGGATAAGTACATGGTGCTGGATGGGTGATTGGAAGAGTGCACAGGGAGTGAGAGAGGGATTGCTGGACTGCATAGGTACTACCTGGGTAATTGGAGGAGTGAATCAGTAGTGTGTAGGTGGTTAGAGGTCTGCATGGAAAGTGCACAGGGGATTGTAGCAGTGCATGTGTTAGTGACTGGATGATTAGAATGCTGCAAGGAGAGTGCATGGTGAATTTATAAGTGCTTGGGTTTTGGCGGAGTGATTGGATAAGTACATGGTGCTGGATGGGTGATTGGAAGAGTGCACAGGGAGTGAGAAAGGGATTGCCGGACTGCATAGGTACTACCTGGGTAATTGGAGGAGTGAATCTGTGTAGGTGGTTAGAGGTCTACATGGAAAGTGCACAGGGGATTGTAGCAGTGCATGTGTTAGTGCCTGGGTCATTGCATGAGTACATGGGTAGTGACTGGATGATTAGAGTGCTGCAAGGAGAGTGCATGGTGAATGTATAAGTGCTTGGGTTTTGGCAGAGTGATTGGATAAGTACATGGTGCTGGCTGGGTGATTGGAGGAGTGCATGGGTAGTGACAGGGCGATCGCTGGACTGCATGGGTAGTGCTCAGGGGATTGTAGCAGTGCATGTGTTAGTGCCTGGGTGATTGCATGAGTACATGGATACTTACTGGATGATTAGAGTGCTGCAAGGAGAGTGCATGGTGAATTTATAAGTGCTTGGGTTTTGGTGGAGTGATTGGATAAGGACATGGTGCTGGCTGGGTGACTGTAGGAGTGCATGGGTACTACGTGGGTAATTGAAGGAGTGAATGAGCAGTGTCTAGGCGGTTAGAGGATAGTATGGGAAGTACACAGGTGAATGTAGTACTGCATGGGTAGTGCTTGGGTTACTTAATCTTACCTTTTTTATAGTAGATATGAAAGTCATTGAAACAATTTTTTCAGTTCTTTTTATAATCTATAAATTTAAAAAAGTTTCAAACTTTAGAATTTGGGTCTGTAAAAGAGAAGAAAAAATACAGTTATAACATATAATATTATAGGTTTAAGAACACAACATAATTTTACAATTACATAACATATTCAGTTTGCCTTTTTTGCTGTTTTCAGACTCTATTGAATTTCACCATACACAGTGATTTCAATGTTGATCATCATGTAACAGCGGGCAAAAAAATACAATCAATAAGATTTTTAAAAAAAAACAAATCTGTGTTCAAAATATTTACCTCAAACTCAACTATCTGTTTACTTTTCCTAAAATAAACACCCTCAATAACATTGCATATAATATAAAGATCAAATATATGAAATGCTTCTTTCTAAAACAATTTTGTAATTACAATATCAAAGAACAGAAACGATAATTGAATCAGCAATTCTTGATATCTTCCCTATAGGCCGAATGATGTTTCCGAAATCATTTGCATTGAGAATATCCAAAATAAACTTCTTAATTCATACTGACATCTTCCCAATAGGCCGAATGATGTTCTCAGAACTTTGACATCAAAAATATTAGGTATGAATTTGGTAATTCATAAGGCAACTGATATTTGAATAGCAAATGGGCATCATTACAATGTGTCCATCCTTTATTGCACTTTAAATACACAGTATAGTGTTCAGATGTTGTAGAAGGTCCATCATGGAAAATAATTGCCACTGTTTTGAAAGTTCTTCCTGATATTGATAGTTGACTTTCCACAAAATCTTTAATATTAGTTTCCAATTTTCTTCCATCTGGTCTGCAACGTTGTATCATTAAAATGACATATTGTCCAAATTTTTCTATAAATAATGTTGATAACATTTCAGATTTGCAGTGACTACATTCCATATTTTGATTTGCTGATTTTACTAATTTGTTAAAAGACACTGTTTTACAATCTGGTATTGTCAAATATATGAATCTTTCAGTGTCTATTTTAGTGATAGAAGAAAATGTACAATCTTCACATTCATGTTCCCATCTGTAACGAAGTCCAAACAGATTTTCAATTTGTATTCCTTCATCTTCCAATACTGCAAGCATAAACATAAGAAATTCTTGAGCATCTTGCTGTACATTAAGTGTAAATTGTGAAGAACCAGAACATATATCCAGAAGATTTCGAATGCCAGAAACTCTTTGGATTTTAGTTTTATGAGCTGTCAAGTTTTCAAAAATAGAATGCATTAAAGAACAAAACCTTTTGTCTCGATTCTCCATAATTTGTTGTTGGAGATTTTCTAGAAAAAATACGACGTTCACAACTACATTAGCATAGCAGTTGATACCTGAACTATTTTCTAACTGATAACCTACAATATCTTCAACACTGTCCATTTTTTTTTCTTTGGAACATCAACATTCTTTTGATTTTTTTTCTTATTTCCAACCTCACTACCGAGTTTCTCATATGTTCGTTTTCGACCTACTACACGCTTTTCATATACAGGATATTCACCTAAGTTGGGAGCATACAGTTTTCTTACACAATTTGCATCTGCACTAATCTTTCTCTCATCAAAATTAATCAAATACAATCCAGATAAAGTTCTGACTCGGGACAATGCAACATATGCCATGCCCTCTTTAAACACGGTACTTCCAATGTTTACCAAAGCACTGTCTACACTTAAACCTTGAGATTTATGAATGGTCACCGCATATGCTAAAGAAAGAGGAAACTGTTTTCTACGAACATACAAGTCTTTAACAAGCAAAAAACGAACAGAACAACGTTCAATCTGTTTTACCTCTTCAATCTGATCAAATTTAATCTTCAAAAATTCAATTCCATCTCTATTTTGATAATTAACAAAATCAACAACTTTTCCCATTGCTCCATTTACTAAACCTTTTTCCACATCCAAATTACGCCGTAAAATTACCCGACAGTTTTCACATACATATAAATTCTTTTCTAAACTAGCAGTCTTAGATATAGATTTTTCCAAAGAATCCAATTTTGTTTTTAATTTTTCACTCAAAATAATAGTAATTCCTTCGTGCTCTATTTTATCAATGGCTTCCATTTTTATTATTTGTTGTTTTTCCAGCTTTAAAAGTTCTTCATTGAATGTAGAACACTCTCGCAGTGTTGGCATTAGGCAGATTATAGATTTCTTTTCTCCATTTTTTTGTATATTATTTTCGGAGCAACATTTTCATTTGGAAACAAGTTTGTAAGTAGCCGACTTTGCAAAGCTTCTTTTCCATGTTCTGTCAAAACACCAATTCTTATATCTTGGAGAATGCTTCCATAATCTTTATCAGTTGCCTGTCGCATATTTTTAATAAGTTCTTTGTATTCAAAATATGACCAAATGTTGACATTTCCAATACTTCCCAAAGATTTTCTGGTGTCTTCATACACAAGTGTTTTAAAAACTGGTTCCCCTTTTACAGGAGTAAGTTGCAGTAGATCACCGAAAACAATCACATGTTTTCCTCCAAATAACACATCATATTCTGTTTTTAAAATTTGCTGCATTCTTAAATGTACAAAGACAAGCATTAAGTTTGAGACCATGCTCACCTCATCAATGATCAGAAGTTTCATTTTCTTTAGTACTCTTGAAACTTCCAAACAAGCTTCTCCAGAAAGCATGTGATATACCAACTTGTTTTCATGTTCAACAGGTAGCATTAGTAAACAATGTAATGTAATCCCTTTAATGTTGTGTGCTGCTAACCCAGTTGGAGCGGTTACAACACAAGATAAATGTGATTCAGTGGTTTTCTGTAGATAACTGGTCAAAACTTTAATTAAGAAACTTTTTCCTGTACCAGCTTGACCACTGATATACATTTGAATAGGTTTAAAAGATGTGCAGTTGCATTCTTTTTTTCATGAAGTAAACCATGGTCGATCTGTTGTGTAACTTGCTGATATATTTCTTTCTGTTCAATATTTAGTTGTTCTTCCAAGTTTCCTAAGTCCATAATATCATGTTGAGCTTGATGCATTGCTGTTTCCACTTCACTCATGGCGATTGCTGCTTCATTTTCAAGAATTGGTTGTCCTAGTGGATCTCGACTCAGTGGAGCAGAATTTTGACTATCTTGAGAACTGTCTCTAGCAATCTCAACTGCAATACTAGCTTCTTGTTCAATTTCTTCATTCAACATTTGGAGATAATTTGGAAAAACTGTGCATTCAATGCTATCTTTACATGCATTAAAAGAATCTTCATAGCACTGAAAATCTCCAAGTAATTCCATTTCAGCACGCCAAGGCTTGAAGAGTTGCAGAAGTGCTAAATAGTAAAATTCCCTTTTATCAGGAGTATCGCAACTAAGTTTCCTGTGATTAATGAGATTTCCTTTACTATGTTTCACCAAACATCCTTCTGAACCAATCACTGCATATTTTTCTTCATTTATGTTCTCTGTAATATTTCTCTTAAAACTGTAATATTGCAGTACTTCATAGAGACATATGTTTTCAAGATAGGGACTTCTATTAGGATAGTATGTACCCAACATGTTTGTTTTAACAATATCTGTGCTTTCCGGTTAATTTAATGCTAAATATTCGATTTCTTGTATAGGTTTAAGTACTCAATTTCGTGTTGCAGCAAGACCTAGACTAACCCAAATGAGTCCTCTTGACTTTGAATATAAACTTGCAGAGGTCAACCGATCCGAGCATTCGTAGGATCCAATTTCTCGATGGGACAGCATCTTCAAACTAAAGCTGTACAATTTCTTAGTAAGAGTCTTCTCTTGGGCAATTTCTTCCCACATTTCTTTCAATTCCGTCTTTTCAGATTTTGTTATGTATGACGTAACATACCGAGCAACAGCAATGGAATTATCTGCAACATACTGGATATCCATATTTGCATTCCACATCGACAAAATTACTGGATTATAATCATTAATATACTTTGATTGTTCACTTCTTTTTAAATTGTAAGTATTTTTTGGAGATTTTCTAGTGATAGTATGCCTCACTGCTGACATGAAACTGTTGACTCTTCCTTTGGATATTACTGGACATGGAAATCCAAATCGACATTTTGTATAAAACTTTTCCTTTGACTTGTATTTCCGTCGACAGTATTTGCCAAATCGATGAGTTTGAAACCGTAAAACTTGTTGTCTTAAGGTATTTTCTTCTCCTGTTTTTGGTATAGCACATGTAACATAGTCTTCAATTAAAGATAAAACAGTCTCATCCGAATCAGTTCCAAATTTGGGTGCATCCTTGATCCATAAAAGCATATGTATATGAGGAGCACCTCTAGCTTGGTACTCCTTTCTCCAAAAGAAATCAATAACTTCTCCAAGAGGTAGGTTGTTTTTATTGCAGATAAAAGACATCATAGCTTGAAACCTATGATTAAAATATCTGCACACATTTACAGGATCCAAGGAACACAGTTCTCCAGGTGTCTTGAATTCAATGTTTTTAATATTTGAATTTGCTTCTCGAAGAAATTCAAGTAAATCGTCCCATGCGTATTCAGCACAGCTTAGCGTAACAAACCACATAGGGGTTCCTAAGTTCCTTAACATACATTTAAGTTCTCCATGACGACGATACCAATACTCATTAGTACCACGTTGACACGCCATCAAATTAATCAATTGAGATTCTAAATGATCGTCTCTCTGTTGTACTTTGTCCATGAATTCCTTTGCAGAAACATTTTGAAGATGAACTCCTGTTTTTAATATGTGGTTGACTGCATATGAAAGTCCAGACAAGTCACTTTCAAACAAAAGATGAAATATATATGGAATACATTGTCGAAATCTTGGATCTTCTGAGTACAATCTTGTTGTTCGATATTCTGATGCTGGAATCTGTACTGGTCGTTCGTCATATCGTCCACCTTTTCCAGTGGGGAAGAGCTGTGGAAAACAATGAGCTTCCAAACTTTTTTCCCAAACACTCATGGGAGTCCCCTTCGCTTTCTTCATTTGGAATAATTCAATAGTATATCCAATCACTTCTTTGGAATGTAAAGGATGTACACTATAATGTTCATAAATTTCTTCACTTTTGGAGATGTCCACTTTTTCAATTTGGCCACTTGAAATTTCGCTATCATCTCCTAAAACTATTTCTTCTTCTTCAACATACACATTTTTGTAGTAAACATTGTTTTTTATGAGATATAACGTAGCCTTTTGCACTTTGCTCACATCTACTAATTCTTGCCATATTTTCCGACTCTTCGTAGGAACACCATTAACTAGAATAACTACAGGTTCAGTTTCCTCTTTCTCTACACCAATAGTTTCAATATTTATCCTTAAATCTAAAGGTAAATACACAACTCTTCCTTTTAATCCTCTTTGTAAATCTGTGAGAGGCAACTTACCTGTTTTAGGCTCCATACGAACAATAGCCTGAAACGGGTGCACAGATTGAATCAGAATGGACTCATAAGTATTTAAATCTACCAGTTCTGGAGGAATAGCTACCAACTCTAGATTATTATGTACAGCTCTAGCTGGCATTTTGTTGTCCTCTAATTTGGTATAACAATATTTACAAATACGTTGATCACTACCCAAATCAAATCAATCTTCTACCAACAAATAAGTTGCAAATTCCTTCCACTTATCATTGTTTTCTTTTTCACTTTTTAAATACAGATCAACATTCCTAGTTTGATTTCTATAGTGAGTTACGTCGACAACAAATACAAACATAGTTTGGTCTTTCACAACAAATTACTTTAAACTTCGTAATTTCTTCTTCAAACTTCTCAGTACTACTATCTTCCACGTCTTCTTCAACACCTACTTCTATCAAACTCTCACTTTCTCTACACTCTTGTTCAGGACCAAAGTAACGAAACTCTATTTCATCACAAACTGTTTTTACATCTGATACTGACCCATGCAAAAGAGCACTGTTTAAGTCACTTAAAATTATTGCTGGACTTTTTGCATAGTACAATCTTCTTACTAACTTCCGCATTTGAGAGTGATGTACTGCTAACATTCTCAAATGATGAAAAACACTTTTACACACTTTTCTAGAAAGACAAGCCAGAGAATGACCTTGCAAACCAGTATTTGTTCTCACTTTACAAGGATCTAGTCCTTGCAGCATCTTAATCTTTTGTTTAACACTTTTTTTAGTATACTCTCGTAAGAAATTTCGTAAAATATCAATAGACTCCTGTCGTATACTACAAATACTACTACAATCCCAAGTATACACTGGGGCTTTAGTACGTCTCCCTAGAGCTGCATCAGCTATCACTTCTTCTACATTTCTAGGAACCATCTTTTCTTTTTCAATTGCACAACCGTTCTTCACTTTATAAGCACGACCACTGGTATCAACTGCATGAACTAATGTATTGGTTTGAAAATAGCTCTCTTCATTAAAAAATGGCTCTGAACTTGAAGTGTGCTTCCATTCACCCAAAAAAATATCACAAAAGTTAGTTCTGTTAAATAGTCTCTTCTTTTTACTTTTGTCCTTCATAAAATGCATTGGTTTATCTAATGATCGCATTCTGTTTAAAACTAAAATGAACAATTTTCTTTTTAATTCACAAGCCTTTTCAACAATAGTTTCAATCAGTTTTTTCTTTTTATAAAATGCTGATCTTCTTTTATATTTCTTGCCATCTTTTAATAAATTTTGTACTACTCTATTTTGAAACATATGTTTCCTTATTTCACAAAATTGATTCATTCTTCTTAGCATAGATTGTTTTTTCAGAACGTGATTTGCCATTAATTTGTCCTTTTTTCATTTCATTCTTCTTTGTTCTTGAGGTATTCTTTCTATTTTCTACATTGTCAAAACCCTTTCTAGTCCTTAAAAGTCTTTTAATAAATTCTTTTGTTCTCTTACCGCAAGACTTTTTCTTTTTTCCCACATGTTGTAGTTCATCTAATTCTTGCTGTTGTCTTTTCTTTAAATAGTATTGTTTCTTTTCTTCTTTTCTCTTTTCTGTTTTTTTGGTCATGGTAAGTCTTTCTTAATGATGATGAAGAATATCTGAAAAAAAAGGATTTTTTTAAAAATGTTATTAATATAACTATATAGAAATATACTATTCTATTACTAAAAAACATGTTCTACATAAAAACCAATTAAATGCTTTCTTTTGAAATCACATGGGGTTTGCTGCACTACATGGGTACTTCCTGGGTAATTGGAGGAGTGAATGAGTAGTGTTTAGGTGTTTAGAGGACTGCATGGGTAGTGGACAGGGGATTGTAGCAGAGCATGAGTTAGTGCCTGGGTCATTGCATGAGTACATGGGTAGTGACTGGATGATTAGAGTACTGCAAGGAGAGTGCATGGTGAATTTATAAGTGCTTGGGTTTTGGCGGAGTGATTGGATAAGTGCATGGTGCTGAATGGGTGATTGGAAGAGTGCACAGGCAGTGACAGGGGGATTGCTGGACTGCATAGGTACTACCTGGGTAATTGGAGGAGTGAATCAGTAGTGTGTAAGTGGTTAGAGGTCTGCATGGAAAGTGCACAGGGGATTGTAGCAGTGCATGAGTTAGTGCTTGGGTTATTGCATGAGTACATGGGTAGTGACTGGATGATTAGAGTACTGCAAGGAGAGTGCATGGTGAATTTATAAGTGCTTGGGTTTTGGCGGAGTGATTGGATAAGTACATGGTGCTGGCTGGGTGATTGGAAGAGTGCACAGGGAGTGACAGGGGGATTGCTGGACTGCATAGATACTACCTGGGTAATTGGAGGAGTGAATTAGTAGTGTGTAGGTGGAGAGAGGTCTGCATGGGTAGTGCACAGGGGATTGTAGCAGTGCATGTGTTAGTGCCTGGGTGTTGGAAAACGGGGCAGTATCTGTGAGGCCTGCACAAATAACATGACTACATTTATCCTTCACTGGGAACCAAACACCCAATTGTAGCGCCTGACTCTCAGAGGGTAGCGTTGCAGAGCAGTCTGAGGCTTACTCAAGGGAGGTGGTGTGGGCTAGTAATCGCCATTACAGGTGCGCAGCAATAACACTCAATAATTGATTGTCCAGTCTGTACTTTGCTTTATAAAAGTAAGAGTACATTTATTAAACACACACACTACTCAATACTATGCACCAATTTACAAATATACATAAGCTGTTGGAATTACTTTGTGACATTGCATAACATCTCCACCCCTCCCGCAGGTGGGTGGGGTCTAGTACCACCATTCCTATGCCTGCACGTCATCTTGCCCCCTAATGCAGTGTGTTGAACATAACCTGGAGCGAGGGCCCTGCGCACTGGCACCATCACAGTGGCGACCCACCCCATTATCTCAACGAGCATTAAAAATAGCTACACCTGCCCTGGTGACACATAACCCTGACTGAGCATCTCATATTGTCCATACAGTATGCACCCTTACATCTTCAGGGCTAACAGTCTGGGTTGTTCTTCACTTAAGCGCAGCAGCAAGAATACATGTTTAAGCATCACTTTAGAATGACAGTACTCATCACATTTGTGGATCATTAGAATGCATTGCAATTACAGCCCCTAAAGGCATCACAGATGAAATCACAGGATTACGCATATACAGCCAGACACCCTAGCAGGAATGTCTGGCAACATAACCCCACTTTGCCTATGACATCACCTTACACAGGTACTTCACATTACACATGTTACCTTCAGTCCCTCTAAAAGAAATAACCATAGTAAATGCACTTCTGGTGCAATTACACCTCTTCACTTAAAGGGGATGCCCTTCTCCAGACATCCCCAACTCAGCTCTTCACTCCTTGAAGCACTTCTCCATACACCCTCAGCTGTAGAACAAAAGTTCAAGCCCAGAAGGTGTTAAATTGCTTTCTGAGCCCTTGAGAGGTTATGCTTTTCAAGTCCCCAGGAGACTTAGGGAGGGACTCCTCTTCGTGCTGGGGGAGGCTGCGCTGCTCCTGCAGCTCCCCCTGCACCTCTTTCACAAATGAGGGTGACCCCCCTCCTCTGGGGGCCACCAGGCAACAAAAACGATGGATTTCCCCATGCCTTGCAAGGCATTATGGGGCGCTTCAGGCTCCTTTACTTGAATATTAGAGCAGCGGCTCTCCCGCTGCTTCGGGGAGAGCCGCGAAGTGGGCCTCCGGCCACGTCGGTGCGGCGCTGGAGAGTCCAGTCTCACCTGGACCCCCAGGTGAGTCATTCGGCTCGGGGAGCCCACCCCCGGCCGATCCGCTGATTTTCGAGGGCCCGGTCCCACCCGGGCCCCTAGCGCCACTTCTCTTTGGTTTTCGGGGTCCCGGCCCCACCCGGGACCCCCACATGCCTCCGTGTTGGAGGGCAGCCTGGGGAGCCCACCCCCGGCTGCCCCCGCTGGCTCCCCGCCCAGCCAGCACCCTCGCGGGCTGCCGCGGGAGCCGGCACAACTCTTCTGGTCTGCCCGCTCCTGCGGGCAGACACGCAGCTTCTGCCGGGTCCGACCGGACCTCGGGGGAGTGCGACGGCACTCCCCCGCCTTCCTCCGGCAGCAGTGGGGAGTGCGGCGGCACTCCCCCCTCCTCTCTCCTGACACCGGGGCCCAGAGATGGGGTCCCGGGCCCCCTCCTCCTCTTCACGGGGAGCGCGCTGGCGCTCCCCGTCTTTACTTCTTCGGTGGGTGCCAGGGTGGGCTCCTGGCACCCCGCGCCTCCCGAATCTTCACGGGAAGCGCAACGGCGCTCCCCGGCTTCTGTGGGGGCCCAGAGTTGGGATCCCGGGCCCCAGTGTCTTCTTCGCGGGGGCAGCGTGACGACGCTCCCCCCCTCCTTCCACTGCACATGGGGCAAGGAGTTGGGATCCCGTGCCCCAGGCACTTTTCCCAGGGGGACACGACGGCGCTCCCCTGCTCCAGTTCTTCTCGGGGGCCAGGGTGGGCTCCTGGCACCCCTCTTTACCAGCTTCACAGGAATCGCGACGGCGCTCCCCGGCTTTGCTTCTTGTGGGGGCCGCCCCCGGGACCTGACCCACCCCGGGGTCACATTCAAGACCGGCGGCAGAGCCCCACGCGCTTCGTCGTCGGTCTTCTTGGAGGTCAAAGGTCGCCTACCTTCTGGGGGCATATCTCAGCCCCCAGGGTACCGATCTGCGCCATTTTCGCCTCCTCTTGCTCCTTGCGGCGCTCCCCAGCCACTGGGAGCACTTTCCTTTGCCCTCCTGGTCTCAAGGAGGATGCCTTCAGCAAGGAGCTATCTTCACTGGCTCCCTGCGCCAGCCTTCCGCCTGGCTCTCCTCCTGGGCCTCTCTTCTCCCTGCGCTGAGGCCCCTGCTTCTGCGCACTGGTCCTGGTCTCTTCTCCTGGCGCTGTTCAGGATCCTGGGACAGTCAGGGGGTTGCTTCTTCCAACTGACAATTGCGCCAGGCTCCAGCACCTTCTGCCTCAGCAGACCACACCCCATAGAGAGCTCCTCTTCCTGTGCAAGTTCTTTTAAGAAGTTGGGGAGGGGGCTGGCAGGAAGTCTCTGTTTGCCCTATCACACAGCGACACATCACTTCTCTGCCCCTGCTCCCTCCATCCTGCCCAGGCCTCTGGGTTTGTTCAAAATGGTGTCGTCCAGGGTCTCCTGCCACATGGTCTCTGAAAGCCCCTTCCCCCCCCAGAGCTGCCTTCCCCTTTGTGCGGCTTGGTGCCTGGCACCCAGTGACAGCTGCTGATGGATTAGCCTGCAGCTCCACCCATCTTCTCTCCTTGGAGGGAAGATCTTTGCTCTGGGAAGAAAGGTCATTAATCTAACCGGCCAGGGCCAGACCCCAGCCAGGTCCGGGTTATGAGCTGACTCAGAGAACTATAACATTTATGGATGACCCAAAAGCAGTACAAATATGACTTTGGACTCTGCAGAATACTTCTTCTCACACCCGTTACCATGGACTTTAGTGCGTGTCTGGAATTTGTAGGCCTTAGGAAAGTAAAACTAGCCCATGTGCTCCCTATCCCCATAAGAGAATAATGGAATAAACACTGTAAAGCACACTGACTTTCCCTGGCATGTTTCTTTCCACCGTATAAAGCCCATTCCATGTCACCACGCAATTCTGCCTAAGTCCTGCCACACCATTCACTTTGTATCTGCTCCTGGGCTGCGCACGCCAGGAATCTCCCCTGCGCAGCCCCTACACGTGTGCACACGCATGTACACAGGTGTCTGCATGTAACCAGCCCGGTGCCCCTTACTCCAGCTGCTGCGCAGTGGCCTAGTCAAGCTAGGGGGACACCAGTAAAATCCACATGCAGTCTCTTTCACCATGAGTTCACTGGGGGTGAGTCCCAACTTATGAGGCTGTCCCCCAGTAAAAGCTCACCAAATAGGTGCTCAAAAAGCGAAAAATCCAGCAGCCCAGAGTGTCAGAACCACCTTCTAACACTGGGTCATTGCATGAGTACATGGTTAGTCACTGGATGATTAGAGTGCTGCAAGGAGAGAGCATGGTGAATTTATAAGTGCTTGGGTTTTGGCGGAGTGATTGGATAAGTACATAGTGCTGGATGGGTGATTGGAAGAGTGCACAGGGAGTGAGAGAGGGATTGCTGGACTGCATAGGTACTACCTGGGTAATTGGAGGAGTGAATCAGTAGTGTGTAGGTGGTAAGAGGTCTACATGGAAAGTGCACAGGGGATTGTAGCAGTGCATGTGTTAGTGCCTGGGTCATTGCATGAGTACATGGGTAGTGACTGGATGATTAGAGTGCTACAAGGAGAGTGCATGATGAATTTATAAGTGCTTGGGTTTTGGCGGAGTGATTGGATAAGTACATGGTACTGGATGGGTGATTGGAAGAGTGCACAGGGAGTGACAGGGAGATTGCTGGACTGCATGGGTAGTGCTCATGGGATTATAGCAGTGCATGAGTTAGTGCCTGGGTCATTGCATGAGTACATGGGTAGTGACTGGATGATTAGAGTGCTGCAAGGAGAGTGCATGGTGAATTTATAAATGCTTGGGTTTTGGCACAGTGATTGGATAAATACATGGTGCTGGCTGGGTGATTGGAGGAGTGCATGGGTAGTGACAGGGCGATGGCTGGACTGCATGGGTAGTGCTCAGGGGATTGTAGCACTGCATGAGTTAGTGCCTGGGTCATTGCATGAATACATGGGTAGTGACTGGATGATTAGAGTGCTGCCAGGAGAGTGCATGATGAATTTATAAGTGCTTGGGTTTTGGCGGAGTGATTGGATAAGTACATGATGCTGGCTGGGTGATTGGAAGAGTGCACAGGGAGTGACAGGGGGATTGCTGAACTGCATAGGTACTACCTGGGCAATTGGAGGAGTGAATCAGTAGTGTGTAGGTGGATAGAGGTGTGCATGGGTAGTGCACAGGTGATTGTAGCAGAGCATGTGTTAGTGCCTGGGTCATTGCATGAGTACATGGGTAGTGACTGGATGATTTGAGTGCTGCAAGGAGAGTGCATGGTGAATTTATAAGTGCTTGGGTTTTGGCAGAGTGATTTGATAAGTACATGGTATTGGATGGGTGATTGGAAGAGTGCACAGGGAGTGACAGGGAGATAGCTGGACTGCATGGGTAGAGCTCAGGGGATTATAGCAGTGCATGAGTTAGTGCCTGGGTCATTGCATGAGTACATGGGTAGTGACTGGATGATTAGAGTGCTGCAAGGAGAGTGCATGGTGAATTTATCAGTGCTTGGGTTTTGGCGGAGTGGTTGGATAAGTACATGGTGCTGGCTGGGTGATTGGAGGAGTGCATGGGTAGTGACATGGACATTGCTGGACTGCATGGAAAGTGCACATGGGATTGTAGCAGTGCATGTGTTAGTGACTGGGTTATTGCATGTGTACATGGGTAGTGACTGGATGATTAGAGTACTGCAAGGTGAGTGCATGGTGAATTTATAAGTGCTTGGGTTTTGGCGAAGTGATTGGATAAGTACATGGTGCTGGCTGGGTGATTGGAAGAGTGCACAGGGAGTGACAGGGGGATTGCTGGACTGCATAGGTACTACCTGGGTAATTGGAGAGGTGAATCAGTAGTGTGTAGGTGGATAGAGGTCTGCATGGGTAGTGCACAGGTGATTGTAGCAGTGCATGTGTTAGTGCCTGGGTCATTGCATGTGTACATGGGTAGTGACTGGATGATTTGAGTGCTGCAAGGAGAGTGCATGGTGAATTTATAAGTGCTTGGGTTTTGGCGGAGTGATTGGATAAGTACATGGTACTGGATGGGTGATTGAAAGAGTGCACAGGGAGTGACAGGGAGATAGCTGGACTGCATGGGTAGTGCTCAGGGGATTATAGCAGTGCATGAGTTAGTGCCTGGGTCATTGCATGAGTACATGGGTAGTGACTGGATGATTAAAGTGCTGCAAGGAGAGTTCATGGTGAATTTATAAGTGCTTGGGTTTTGGCGGAGTGATTGGATAAGTACATGGTGCTTGCTGGGTGATTGGAGGAGTGCATGGGTAGTGACAGGGAGATTGCTGGACTGCATGGAAAGTGCACAGGGTATTGTAGAAGTGCATGTGTTAGTGCCTGGGTTATTGCATGAGTACATGGGTAGTGACTGGATGATTAGAGTACTGCAAGGTGAGTGCATGGTGAATTTATAAGTGCTTGGGTTTTGGCGAAGTGATTGGATAAGTACATGGTTCTGGCTGGGTGATTGGAAGAGTGCACAGGGAGTGACAGGGGGATTGCTGGACTGCATAGATACTACCTGGGTAATTGGAGGAGTGAATCAGTAGTGTGTAGGTGGATAGAGGTCTGCATGGGTAGTGCACAGGGGATTGTAGCAGTGCATGTGTTAGTGCCTGGGTGTTGGAAAACGAGGCAGTATCTGTGAGGCCTGCACAAATAACATGACTACATTTATCCTTCACTGGGAACCAAACACCCAATTGTAGTGCCTGACTCTCAGAGGGTAGCGTTGCAGAGCAGTCTGAGGCTTACTCAAGGGAGGTGGTGTGGGCTAGTAATCGCCATTACAGGTGCGCAGCAATAACACTAAATAATTGATTGTCCAGTCTGTACTTTGCTTTATAAAAGTAAGAGTACATTTATTAAACACACTCACTACTCAATACTATGCACCAATTTACAAATATACATAAGCTGTTGGAATTACTTTGTGACATTGCATAACATCTCCACCCCTCCCGCAAGGGGGTGGGGTCTAGTACCACCACTCCTATGCCTGCACGTCATCTTACCCCCTGATGCAGTGTGTTGAACATAACCTGGAGCGAGGGCCCTGCGCACTGGCACCATCACAGTGGCGACCCACCCCATTATCTCAACGAGCATTAAAAATAGGTACACCTGCCCTGGTGACACATAACCCTGACTGAGCATCTCATATTGTCCATACAGTATGCACCCTTACATCTTCAGGGCTAACAGTCTGGGTTGTTCTTCACTTAAGCGCAGCAGCAAGAATACATGTTTAAGCATCACTTTAGAATCGCAGTACTCATCACATTTGTGGATCATTAGAATGCGTTGCAATTACAGCCCCTAAAGGCATCACAGATGAAATCACAGGATTACGCATATACAGCCAGACACCCTAGCAGGAATGTCTGGCATCATAACCCTACTTTGCTTATGACATCACCTTACACAGGTACTTAACATTACACATGTTACCTTCAGTCCCTCTAAAAGAAATAACCATAGTAAATGCACTTCTGGTGCAATTACACCTCTTCACCTCCAGGAGATGCCCTTCGCCAGACATCCCCAACTCAGCCCTTCACTCCTTGAAGCACTTCTCCATACACCCTCAGCTGTAGAACAAAAGTTCCAGCCCAGAAGGTGTTAAATTGCTGGCTGAGCCCTTGAGAGGTTATCCTTTTCAAGTCCCCAGGAGACTTAGGGAGGGACTCCTCTTCGTGCTGGGGGAGGCTGCACTGCTCCTGCAGCTCCCCCTGCACCTCTTTCACAAATGAGGGTGACCCCCCCTCCTCTGGGGGCCACCAGGCACCAAAAACGATGGATTTCCCCATGCCTTGCAAGGCATTATGGGGCGCTTCAGGCTCCTTTCCTTGAATATTAGAGCAGCGGCTCTCCCGCTGCTTCGGGGAGAGCCGCGAAGTGGGCCTCCGGCCACGTCGGTGCGGCGCTGGAGGGTCCAGTCTCACCCGGACCCCCAGGTGAGTCATTCGGCTCGGGAAGCCCACCCCCGGCCGATCCGCTGATTTTCGGGGGCCCGGTCCCACCCGGGCCCCTAGCGCCACTTCTCTTTGGTTTTCGGGGTCCCGGCCCCACCCGGGACCCCCAAATGCCTCCGTGTTGGAGGGCAGCCCGGGGAGCCCACCCCCGGCTGCCCCCGCCGGCTCCCTGCCCAGCCAGCACCCTCACGTGCTGCCGCGGGAGCCGGCACAATTCTTCTGGTCTGCCCGCTCCTGCGGGCAGACACGCAGCTTCTGCCGGGTCCGACCGGACCTCGGGGGAGTGCGACGGCACTCCCCCGCCTTCCTCCGGCAGCAGTGGGGAGTGCGGCGGCACTCCCCCCTCCTCTCTCCTGACACCGGGGCCCGTAGACTCCCCCCTCCTCCTCTTTACGGGGAGCGCGCTGGCGCTCCCCGTCTTTACTTCTTCGGTGGGTGCCAGGGTGGGCTCCTGGCACCCCGCGCCTCCCGAATCTTCACGGGGAGCGCAATGGCGCTCCCCGGCTTCTGCGAGGGCCCGGAGTTGGGATCCCGGGCCCCAGTGTCTTCTTCGCGGGTGCAGTGACGACGCTCCCCCGCCTTCCACTGCACATGGGGCAAGGAGTTGGGATCCCGGGCCCCAGGCACTTTTCCCAGGGGGGCGCGACGGCGCTCCCCTGCTCCAGTTCTTCTCGGGGGCCAGGGTGGGCTCCTGGCACCCCTCTTTACCAGCTTCACGGGAAGCGCGACGGCGCTCCCCGGCTTTGCTTCTTGCGGGGGCCGCCCCCGGGACCTGACTCACCCCGGGGTCACATTCAAGACCGGCGGCAGAGCCCCACGCGCTTCGTCGTCGGTCTTCTTGGAGGTCAAAGGTCACCTACCTTCTGGGGGCATATCTCAGCCCCCAGGGTACCGATCTGCGCCATTTTCGCCTCCTCTTGCTCCTTGCGGCGCTCCCCAGCCACTGGGAGCACTTTCCTTTGCCCTCCTGGTCTCAAGGAGGATGCCTTCAGCAGGGAGCTATCTTCACTGGCTCCCTGCGCCAGCCTTCCGCCTGGTTCTCCTCCTGGGCCTCTCTTCTCCCTGCGCAGAGGCCCCTGCTTCTGCGCACTGGTCCTGGTCTCTTCTCCTGGCGCTGTTCAGGATCCTGGGACAGTCAGGGGGTTGCTTCTTCCAACTGCCCATTGCACCAGGCTCCAGCACCTTCTGCCTCAGCAGACCACACCCCATAGAGAGCTCCTCTTCCTGTGCAAGTTCTTTTAAGAAGTTGGGGAGGGGACTGGCAGGAAGTCTCTGTTTGCCCTATCACACAGCGACACATCACTTCTCTGCACCTGCTCCCTCCTTCCTACCCAGGCTTCTGGGTTTGTTCAAAATGGCGTCGTCCAGGGTCTCCTGCCACATGGTCTCTGAAAGCCCCTTCCCCCCCCAGAGCTGCCTTCCCCTTCGTGCAGCTTGGTGCCTGGCACCCAGTGACAGCTGCTGATGGATTAGCCTGCAGCTCCACCCATCTTCTCTCCTTGGAGGGAAGATCTTTGCTCTGGGAAGAAAGGTCATTAATCTAACCGGCCAGGGCCAGACCCCAGCCAGGTCCGGGTTATGAGCTGACTCAGAGAACTATAACATTTATGGATGACCCAAAAGCAGTACAAATATGACTTTGGACTCTGCAGAATACTTCTTCTCACACCCGTTACCATGGACTTTGGTGCGTGTCTGGAATTTGTAGGCCTTAGGAAAGTAAAACTAGCCCATGTGCTCCCTATCCCCATAAAAGAATAATGGAATACACACTGTAAAGCACACTGACTTTCCCTGGCATGTTTCTTTCCACCGTATAAAGCCCATTCCATGTCACCATGCAATTCTGCCTAAGTCCTGCCACACCATTCACTTTGTATCTGCTCCTGGGCTGCGCACGCCAGGAATCTCCCCTGCGCAGCCCCTACACGTGTGCACACGCAGGTACACAGGTGTCTGCATGTAACCAGCCCGGTGCCCCTTACTCCAGCTGCTGCGCAGCGGCCTAGTCAAGCTAGGGGGACACCAGTAAAATCCACATGCAGTCTCTTTCACCATGAGTTCACTGGGGTGAGTCCCAACTTATGAGGCTGTCCCCCAGTAAAAGCTCACCAAATAGGTGCTCAAAAAGCGAAAAATCCGGCAGCCCAGAGTGTCAGAGCCACCTTCTAACACTGGGTCATTGCATGAGTACATGGGTAGTGACTGGATGATTAGAGTACTGCAAGGTGAGTGCATGGTGAATTTATAAGTGCTTGGGTTTTGGCAAAGTGATTGGATAAGTATATGGTGCTGGCTGGGTGATTGGAAGAGTGCACAGGGAGTGACAGGGGGATTGCTGGACTGCATAGGTACTACCTGGGTAATTGGAGGAGTGAATCAGTAGTGTGTAGGTGGATAGAGGTCTGCATGGGTAGTGCACAGGTGATTGTAGCAGTGCATGTGTTAGTGCCTGGGTCATTGCATGAGTACATGGGTAGTGACTGGATGATTAGAGTGCTGCAAGGAGAGTGCATGGTGAATTTATAAGTGCTTGGGTTTTGGCGGAGTGATTGGATAAGTACATGGTACTGGATGGGTGATTGGAAGAGTGCACAGGGAGTGACAGGGAGATTGCTGGACTGCATGGGTAGTGCTCAGGAGATTATAGCAGTGCATGAGTTAGTGCCTGGGTCATTGCATGAGTACATGGGTAGTGACTGGATGATTAGAGTGCTGCAAGGAGAGTTCATGGTGAATTTATAAGTGCTTGGGTTTTGGCGGAGTGATTGGATAACTACATGGTGCTGGCTGGGTGATTGGAGGAGTGCATGGGTAGTGACAAGGCGATGGCTGGACTGCATGAGTAGTGCTCAGGGGATTGTAGCACTGCATGTGTTGGTGACTGGGTGATTGCATGAGTACATGGTGTAGGAGAGTAGGATCTGCCTCTTATGGTTACCCCCACTTTTTGCTGATGTCTCACTGTTTTTCGACTTTAGTCTGGCTGGGGCACTGCTAACCAGGACCCCAGCCTAGCTGCTTCCTCTCTAAATTGATTCCATGTACTTTAGGTACACCACAGATTGCATTCTGGAGTGCCCTTATAAGTCCCTAGTATATGGTATACTATGTACCCAGGGCATAGGTACCCCAGAGGCCTACCAGGGGCTGAAGCATGTATTGTGCCACCCCTGTAAAACCATCCAAAATGACACCACAGGACTGCTACTGCAGCCTGAGTGAGGTGGTGCATGCACCCCTCACAGAGATATAGGTTCACTATATCTCACCTATCACTGCACATAGAAACCTATCAGTCACCCCTATGGCAGGCCTTATCAATCCTGAAGGCAGGGTGCTTGGTTATATGTGAGAGGGTGCCCCTGCATGAGCAGAGCCCCTCTGCAGCCCTCGGAATCTCCTCTCCGGGGTTGTCTGTGGTGCAGCCTGACCATATACTCTTAAGTGCATTATATACTCGCGGTAAATGCTAACTTTGGGATGGCTGCACGGAAACATGTCGTGTTTGGTGTCAAACACCTTGGAATCATACCCCCACACCAGTAACTGGTGTGGGAGTTTGGAGTATGATCCCACCCTTCTAGAGGGAGAGACATGACAGCACTGGTATACCCGGTACCAACTAAACAGAGCCCTGGCATCACAAAATGGATGCTGCAGCCACAGACATGAGTCTGGCCTCCTGCTGCTGACCGAAACTCTGGCAGGGGAGGCCTGGACAATAGGTTTCCTGTCACAGGGAGGTGTTACCACCTCCCAGACAGGCCTTAGTGGATTGGGGCTGGGTGGGTGCACTCCAAGAGTGCTTTGAAGTCCTGCACTGGGGGCACATTTGGTGTCCTCGTCCATACCCCAGTTCAAACCGGTTGCAGGGGCTGCCAGCCCCTGCTCTGGTGCAAAACTGGACAAAGGAAATGGGTGTAGCCACCCCTCTTTCCAAACCCTCCCATAGGTGGGTCCCCAGAGTTAGTCCAACCCCTTTCTTAGGTATAAGTAAGGAACCCCTGGCAACAGGACTTTAGATATCCCTGGACGAAACTCTGCAACTGAATCCTGGAACTTCGACGCTCTACTCAAGACTAGAGGACTGAAGAAATCTCCCTTGGGGTCAAGGAGTGACTCCCCTGCTTGGCAGGCACCAACAAAGCATTTGCCAGTCTGCATCTCCGAAGCTCCCGCCGGACTCCAAAGTACCTGCAGCCCAGGAAGAGGATTTCCAGACTTCTCAGAAGCCGACCGGAGTCCCCAGCAAAGCTGAGATCCGCAGCCCTCACGAGTGACGTGGAACCGGAACCCCTGGACACCGTGCACATTTGCCAGTGCATCGACTTCTCGATGTCTCTTGAAGTCCTGCTTTGGGTTACTTGTAGCCCAGTCCCCGAGCACCATTTGCACTGAAGACTGTGAGCCTACACTCCACGAGTGTTCCGTGGGCCCGCTTCTTGCATTTCCGCTCGAGGCTCCTTTGCGATCCCTGGTCCATCAACTGGTGGGTCCCTGTGAAGGCAACTCTGATTTTCTTTGGGCTTCCCTGATTGCTCCAGATGTGCCCTGACTTCCCACCGAGTGGTGAGTCCCTCAGACCTTGCTGGTCTGCTCTGAAGCATCTTTCTCCTTTCTGCGTGGGTTGCTGTTGCCAAGGCTTGTTGTGTTCAATCCGGACACCAACGCTGCAGCACTCGACATCCTTTGTGGAACAGCTGGAATCCAGCTCCTGGTTGTGGTCGATGCCTCCTGGGCCTTGTGGCTGAAGAGTCAAGCTTCACCTCTTTCACCTGAAGCACCCAACATCGGTGGGCATTCGACTATCGTGTCCCTGGTCACTGGCAAGTGTCCCAGACTCTGTCCCCTCTGCTTTCAGGTTCTTCTCATCTCTGATCCAGGCTTGGATCTCTTCAGACACTTCGCATCTTCCCGGCAGCAGCACTTCCTTGCAGGCTGCCATTGAAATCGACGACGCGACCCGACACCATTCGACACCTATGCACCCGGCTTCCCTGGGTGAGGTAACTCGAGTACTCCAGTGCTCCCGTGGGTGTTGACCCTAGAACTGTCTAAGTCCAAGAGGGTTTGGTCCTAGTCCATTTCTAAGTGTCCTTAAACTCTAAAACTCTAACCGCGACTTTCCCATAGACTTTAACGGAGCTCGCGGCTGTGTTCACACACTGCACACAGCCCCCGTGGGTCCCCTGTGTCACTGCCTTGGATGGTTCCTTGGGGTCCCAGCGATTCTACAGGCTCTAGGCCTTGTGTCTACTTAAGTCGTGGTTCTTATACCACTTTCTTAATATATGGTTTGGTACGCCCCTAGGGCTAATCGTATATTGTGCTAATTTACTGTGCTATTTGACTTGTAACTTGTGTACTTTGACCTCTAGCCTCATAAAGAGACTATTGGGTAGTGTTTAGTAATAAATACATATATTTTATATATATACCTGGTGTGGTTCTCCTTTCATTTGGTCATTCATGAGATTATAACTGGTAAAACAAACAGCTTAACACTCCTTCAAGACTTAGCCTGAAGGCTGCTCTCCATAGCTACCACTAGGATAGCTTTCAATAAAGGTTGTCTTTAAACCTATCATCAATAAAGGTCGTTTGGACTGGTGCAAGGTGCCCACTATAACTAGTGGTCAGCATATACCAGGCCAACTTCTCACATTGGTGTGCAGCGGTTGGATTCAAGCTTGCCTTGTTTTACCAGATAATCTCAAGTGTGTGACTAACTGAAAACCACTAAAGGTACCTCAGGTACATATAGATTCAAGCTTAGAAATACAGTAAGTTCTACTGAACTTAGAGTTGTGTGTCAAGGGCTTAGCACACCCTTTCTACAACTCAAGAGAGTTTAGTAGGCCACACTAGAGTAGGTAGTGCAAACACCACACCTCACTAGTGATGTCTTCAAGGCCAGGAACCAGTGGGTCCCTGCCAGAAGCCAGTGGGCTTCTACCATCCAAGTATGACAACCTCCCATTCTTGGATTTGAGAGCATTGTGTAGTACTAGGAGATTGAAGACAGGAAAAAGTGCAAACACCCAACGCCTCATAGAGGTACTGCTGTTGGATGATCTCAGAAGGCCCTTAGGGTCTGAAGGGGTAGGCAGAGAAGGTGGGGCAGAAGATGAGGAAGGGACCAGGGGTGAAGATACCCATGACCTGAACTCTGAAGCTGACCATGAAGATGACACTGATCTTAACCTGGGAAATACAGCTCCCCCTGCAGATGAGGAGGATGGCCACAATGGCCCCCTCTTTATCCCACCAGGGAGAGTTGAGAGTGTGCCTAGAATGTCAAGATCTCCTTCTCAGGAGTCTAACCATTCTGACACCTCGATAGGGACCTCTGTTTCCTCTCATAGGAGGGAATCCTCTCATGAGAGGAAAGAGAGACTGCTCAAGTATGAAGAAGCTCAGCTTAGAATCAGAAGAGAGCAGTTGGCTTTAGAAAGGGAGTCCCTAGAGCTTCAGAAAACTAGAAGAAAATTGGGACTAGAGTCCCATGGTGGCAGCAACTTCCCTAGTGTTAGGGAAAGGTCTTATGACCATAGAAACCTAAGCAAGATTGCCCCTCCCTAACAGAGTGGGATGGCATCCACAAATGGGTTACTGCACTGGAAAGGGCCTGTAAAGTTCAGAGGGTCCCCCCCAGTGGCGTAACGAAACTTGAGGGGGCCCCCCTGCAAAACACATGGAGGGGGCCCCCCCCCCGGTGGCCCGGCCCACCACCTACCACTTTGCCCCACCACCCAAAAATCTGGCATATTTCGATTTGAAACCTCCAACATTTAAATGAAATACCTCTATATTGTCTTTCTCAAAGTTCTAACGAGAAAGTGGGAAACCCTCTTAACATATAAGCTACGCCATTTGTAACAATAAAGTCAAAAGCAGATTATTTAACTGAGGCAGCAATCAGAACGATGCCAAGGAGCGATCCTATTGTCTCAGGAACGGCAGCAATCCGAGCAATGCCTAGGAGCGGTCCTACTGTCTCAGGAACTGCCTATGGCTGAAGAATAACTATGAAGGGTCAGAATTAGAATTGACATTAATGGACACTAACATGAAACTTTGAAAGCCTAACCCAAACCTGGAATTCCATAAAAACTCGACTGACAACCAGTGGTGGCTGGTGACATTTGAAAATGGTGAGGCGTAAACGTTGTGTGGGAGAGTACCATGGCGAGCGAGCGCAGCGAGCGAGCCTGAACCATTAAAGGGGGTTTGGGGGGGGTTCTCCCCCTGAGAACATTTTGAAAAAAGAGTGGGTAAATGGTGCATTTTCAAGCAAAAGTGAGAAGCAAGAAGGTTAATAAAGCAATTGTGAAAGTGCAGTTATTACATTAATAAAGGCATGTCATATAACAACAACATGGTAGCTGCTTATTCAGTATAACACATAGCTTCATAACAGACTTCAAGATACAATGCAGAGAACCTCACAGATTTTTTTAATTTAAACTGCAAACAACTAAACAAACAACTAAACAGAAACATTCAAGAAGAAATATTATGATTAACGTATTGTTCACTTTCTGTAGACCAAATCTAGAGAAGCAGTCACTCTGCACTTCAAAAAGTGTTAATCTTTATATAACGGGAACACGACCCGAAAGTATTAGCGCGGCTGGCTTTACATGAAGAACAGGATGTCTGCTTTAGCCGGGCCACTTTATATGTTCATGTAAATTACAACATTGAGGTACTCTGGGTGTCTTGTCAAGGTGGCCATTTTAAATCTTTTCTTGTAATTTGTAGAGGAAGTAGATGTGGGGTACATGACATAAAACCTCATATGGCACTGTAATACTATACCAAAGTACAACATACACGTAATACTGTGCCAGAAGAGCAAAGTCCAAGAATGAAGTGCCATAGAATAATTCATGGAGTGATAAGTGAAGCAGCAATGCCAGTTAGTGTCATATAGAAGCTTATATTGCAGAGTAGTTAGAAGGGCTCTTCCCCAGCTGACATCAGGCTGGCTGTTGCAGGGCATGATCTACAATTATAGCAGTGGATGGTGAATCCTGGCAACTCTCTGGTATTACAGGGACTAAACAGACTCTCAGCCCGGCGCTGTGTGCAGGGGAGGAAGGTCCACATCTCAGATGGATTCAATGAAATAGGTGAGAAGTAGAAGGTCTAGTTGGGAAGCAGCCGTCTTGGTTGTGAGGCCTGTGTAAAGTTTCCTTCTGGTATGAATGGGTGGAATAACTAACGAAGATCTCCTCTAACCTAAAGGTGGTACTTTGGAGCATTCCAGCACGTCTCGGTGATGCGCAAGGTAGGACCAGGCATGGGTCTGGTTGGATTGCCGGAGACTGCCTACAAAAGTGTGTGTACCTTCGATATGCGTTCAATTTGAATGCTGAGTGCAGAAAGAGAATAGGTAATTGATAATATGGCAGTGGAAAGGGGTTTTAGAAGGCTGTATGTGAATGGGGGCTATGTCTACTTAAGTCAAGAGGCATTTCCACTGGAGGTTCATGTATTACATATTCATGCATACATTTAAATTACATGGAAATCATTTCCTAACAAGGAATGTCGTATTAGTCTATTTTCTCGCCATTTTAGTTGCTGCTTCATTTTTCGTAAACAAATCTATGGCCATTGGTTCCCTCGTAACAGAGTTGGATTTCTGAAGACACAATGTTTTATATGTAGGTATTAACCAGATAAGAGGCTCTGGGTTACGTTGTTTTTTCCCGCCATTTAGCTACATTGTGCATAGTTTGACAGTAAAGTACAAACCACCCATTCTCAAAGATTGCTATTCTTATACATTTTAAACATGCAGGTTTTACTTCCGCTTGTTTATTCTACAATTTATAATCATTTGCGTTGCCTTGCACAAGCAGGTAAAATTAGAAACTGAACATCGGTCATTAAAAGGAATGCTATGTAAAATATGCAAATATTTTATATTTAATTCATTACCACCTGTTATTGGCAGCGTAGAGTGTAATAGAATTAAAACTCCATTTTCATTAGCTTTCTGCATGGATTTTATAGAAATGTAGTCAAAAGAAACCTATTTTTCAACTTGAATAATTTTTTAAGTAGGCCAATAAAAGCACGGTATTATCAACACCATTTTGTAGTTGAAAGGGATATAAAGTCTGTTTGGGTATCTTTTAATAAAATTAATTATTGCGGTTGTAGTGTACACATTTGGAATGCTCTAAAAATAAAGTGAGGCTGGGGAGGAAGGTCAAATCACCCATGTGGAAGACTAGGCTCCGACGCAGAGTAGACTCACCTGACCTGAGGGCTGGGGCTGGGCCTGGCCTGCAGGCTGCAGCTTCAGAGAGGAAGGCGTGAGGCGGGCCGGCCGGGCAGGCAGCAGAAGGCAAGGCAGGGCAAGGCTAGCCAGCCAGGGGCTGGGGGGGCTAGTAATAAATTAATTCAAATTATTTATGGCCGGTGACGGACTTCGGTCTTTGGACAGTCCTGCGTAGTAGGAGCGTGGCTGGGTCCTGGGATGCCACACAAGTCTGTCTCACGTACACTTTTAATTGCGCGCGCGCTCGCGCTCAATGCGCATGTCATCATCATGGCAAATGCAATCAGGGCATTGGTCACCTCACCAGCCCTGCCCGCCCCCACCCTGGAGAACGCGCAGACGCATCGCGGAAACAACTGCGCGCAGCGCGTACCCACCCTGACCCACCATTTAATTATAAAGAGCCTCAGAGGCGGCCCCGGCCGGCTGGGGGCCCGCGCGCCGCCGCGTACGCAGAAGTTGTTGCGCACCACCATTTCATTAATGAAGAGCGCGGGGCCGTGGGCGAGCCTCTGAGGCCCATCCGAGCGTGCGCACGCACCAATTATTAATAATTAATGATCATCATTGATGAGCCTCTGAGGCCCGGGCCGGAGGGGGCCCAGGCGTGCATGCCTTGCACACCATTTAATTTATTAAGAGGCCGGGCCGCCGGGCGTTGCGTGCGCACTGCGCACCATTCATTCATGATAAGTGAGGGGGCACCTGGAGCACGGGGGCCCCCCCGCTACACGGGGGCTGCGGGGGCCTGTGTTACGCCCCTCGGTCCCCCAGAAGCAGTGGGCAGCAATCTTGTGGCTCTCCTTTGCAGACAAAGGTAGAGACAAGCTCCTCACTGTTAGAGAAGAGGA